>LPNX010397555.1:89662-121905 GCA_001517045.1 Pseudotsuga menziesii | reverse complement strand
TGAGTCGGTGACTAATAGTAGCAAATTTCCACTATCTTATAGCTAGTCGTATTTCACTAGTCATTAATAGCTTGACTTAGTAGTCATTGATTTAGCCATTCATAGGCAATGATTTAGTCATTTATAGGCAATGCTTTAGTCATTGGTAGTTAATGATTTAGTCATTGATAGTTAATGATTTAGTCATTGATTTAGTCATGGATTTAGTTATTGATTTAGTCACTGAGTTAGTCATTGATTTAGTTGTTGATTTAGACACATATTTAGTCACTGATTGCAACCATTAATGACCAAATATTCAACTAAATAAACTACTAGATGTTAACATAATAATGACTAAGCTTAATACGACTAAGATATGGGAAATTAGCCACTAATAGTCATATATATGTGAATTTAGTCATTTTTGTAGTCACAAATTTATGGTAGGGCATGGAGGAATTGAACCACCAACCTCCTGCCTATAATTAAGCAGGCACTCTACCATTGAGCTAGCACCCTTTAAGAATTTGTTATTGCTTGACAATGATGATATTCAAAGAAATTTATGATAGATATCAATCTACAAACTACATAATTATTACTATTACAACTTACCAGTAACTAGTATTTATGATAAACTAATTCCTGAGAGCTTTGTACAATTTTCCCTATAACTAAAGCTAATAAAAATACTACAAATACTCTTACCAAAGAGATTTAGTGATGAGTACCTCTTCCCATTCTTCATCACTATCATTCTCATAGTCCAAAGAAGAGTCCTTCCTAAAAGGATTTCGAAGCCCAATGCCATCACTGCATCAAAAAAAGAGAGTCAAAAACAAAACTTTCCCTCTTGTCTACTACAATATTAAGAATCCATGAGATTCAAGGTGTTTTAGATGTTCCTCATCATGGGATATCAAAATTAAAACACAACCTGTTGCTTTGATAATTAATAAACTTAAAATTATGCAAAGTATATTCACCTTTTCTTTGAGAAGGTTCCATAATAAGCAGGTCTATGGTTGTGATCAAACTGCAAAAGGTTTCTTCTCTTATTGTGATGCCTATTTTATTGTGAAGCCTATTTTAGCTTTAAATCAAGTGATAAACATTCTAAGAGCCAAGCAGATTCAAAAACTTATTTCTAATGGAGACTCGAGGATTATCATTTACAAAATTAGAGACTTGACTCCCTATGCACCGTAATGTCTTGCAAAAATGATCTCTAGACCTAGAATTCAAAGAATTGCAAGTATTTTGACTTGGGGAATTGTAAGTATTGCAAGTATTTAGCATTGAATCATTTATTGTTTCAAAGGTACCATTTTGTATGGAGGAGTTATGCTTTGTGAATCATTATTCCTTGGCTATAAGGGCACCTAATAGTGGATTCAATAATTAAAGAGTCATGTTGCAAATATAAAGAGAAATACCCTGCTCCTACAACATTGTGTCTTTAGAGAAACCTTTAAAGGGTTGTATATTTGGATTCTAGGTGATGATACTAGTTATTTGAAAGGTATGACAACTGGTTAAGCATGAATTAACCTTGAAAAACTTGCAAACTATTAGGTATAACAAAATATATATCAGCTCTGTGTTGAGATGTATAGGATTTGAAACAGCTTCCATGATGATTAGACAACAGTTCACAGATAGAAATAACCATTGATAAGAACTGAAATTTCCTTAGAATGTATGGTCACCTAAAATAAGACTACACTAAAATTTAGATTCTAGTAAGCTTTTGAGATTGACTAAACCTATCGAAAAGGTTGGAGAGACTGGTATTCTACAGTGTTCTTATAATGCACAGTTGCATAAAGGCATATTCTTATCAAGATTTATGACTTTCAAAATGAAGGAATTTACTTGACCATGAAATGCACATTTATGATGAAGAAAAGGATAGAGAAAATCATGATGACATGCATATTCCCTATTTGAATTTCCTACAAGAAACTATTTCTTCATAAGGTTAATAAAGCATGTCTCCATCCTGTTTGAGCGGAATGTGAAAGTGCCCTGCCCTGATTATCTGATTATGAACTATTTTTAAGTTCCAATTCCCTTCAGGCCCTATGGCATGTTTACACCTTCCACTCTGACTCCCCATGTGGGATGCGTTGCTTCTTCAATGGAATATCAGAGCCTCACTAAGACCTGGGTCTCGTATTTTGGTGTGGAGTTATATTTACAAGTACAAAGTTCAAGGTTCATGAAGAATTGTTCAAAACCTACCATTAGTACAACATTATAACATAGGGTATGTTTCTGCGGGAGGATAGAGGCAGGACAAAGCAGACAGTAAGAGTAAGAGAGGGTATGACCTAGCTAATTTAAAGAAAAAAGATCTAAATCTTGGTTGAATTAGAGATTGAATAGTCTCTTAGTAAGGGGTAATGTGTTGGTGAGTGAGTGTAGCACTAAGGCCTTATATTTATTTTCTCTTAGGCACCAATTTTGTAAAGTGATGCTAAGAAGTCCCCAAGATGGCCAAGGGATATCCTACAATCCTACACGACATTGGTAATGTCCCGGTGTAACTTAGGGACATCCCCTGTGCAGTGCTAGATCTTAAAAGATAGGCTCATCTAAAAATGGTTATCTCTTGTATTTAGATCCATAAAAATAAGTCTATATCCATAGATAACAAACTTGGAAAAATACAAAGGCTTAAAATGGCTGGGTAAAAGGAAACAAACGCCGTAAATGCCATATTAGCAAGACGTAAAACACAATTATTAAAAGAAAATTACTAATATCCAACAACAAAAGAAGACAAAACTCACCCTTGGCCTCTGAAGGAACCAAAAATGTGTTTCCGTCTGAAGTACTATGAAATCCTTGCACCTTTGGGCCAGAAGCATTATTAGATATTCCATTAATATTCAATAGTTCATGTCCATTTGTGCCTTCCAAAACATCTTGTCCATTTTCCCACTCCCTCTGTAATTTCCTAGACGATGCCAAATTGGGAGTGGAATAATGGCTTGATATTTCTATAGAACCTTTTGACCTTGCAAATAAAAATCTTGACTACTTGCTATTTTGAGACTTCCATGAACTTGATATTTCCTTTGACATCCCATTGCATTTATTATTCTCAACAAGGAGAAAATTTGCTAAATTGTGAGGACTATTTAATACAATATCATCTGAATCAAAATTCAAAGACAATATGTTTGAAATTATACTATTTTCTCGAACATCTGAGCCATTCATATAAACTTCTGGAAGGATATTACACACCACATTCTCCAAGCATTCTATCTTTCTAGAACTGGAATTAGAATCTCTATCAATTTCTACTTTCTCGGAAATTTGAAAACCAGTACTTGTACTTCGATCGGTTGCATCTAACATAGACTCATTTTCAAAATTTTGGATAGAGCTTGTACTAGTATTTCTAGCTTCTAAAACTGATCTTTCCTCTAACATAGGCTCATTTTCACAATTTTGGATAGAACCTGCACTAGTCTTTTCAGTAGTTGAAACTAATATTTCCTCTACTTTATGATCAGTAACTCCAAAGCTGCCACCATCACCATTAAGGGTGCAAGTATTTACATACTTTTGATGAAGAGAACAATATTTAGAACTATAATCATCCACTGAAAATTGGACTTTTTCCATAAAGGGAGGCACCTCTGCTTTTGAAGAAATAGATTTAGAGCAACCTTCACCATATGGTTCTGCAAATTGTTCTTCATAATTCTTTTGATACCTATCATCAAATGGAGACCTTTGTAGACAATTCTCAACATGGTTTCCTGAAAGCATTCTACTGCTTTTATTTAGAGCAACAACATTCACTTCACTATTGCTTTGAACAACAGAGTTGCTTTGAGGGACAAAGATTGGAAAGATATCTTTAGAAATTCCAACACAGACAATACCAAATGACACTGAAGCTGCATCTGTTCTTTCACTTCTTACTGTTTCAATGTGCCCACTGTCGAGCTCAGATGAACCCTTGTGTGTGTTAGAGGATGAATTCTTCAATAGACTTTTAAAACCTTCATGACTCCCACATTTCATAGTAGGATCAACTAAACTGGCATTCTTTCCATGGAAAGTTTCCTCAATGGTATTTACACGTGAATTTAATTTTATATCCGTTCCACTCATTGCATTAGGTTTGGCATAAATATGTTTTTTAGATATAAACATTGATGACTGCCCACCCTTATTGACCAACAGCTTGCCATGATCAGAACTCAACCCTAATGTCACAGCTTCCACCACCAAGGCAGGGAGATTTAATGTCTGAGACACTGAAAGTGAATGAGATGAACCGTGTTTTAGCATAAGAGGAGCCCTAAACTGCTGGGATCCTCATCCTAAATGATTTTTCCTATGCAGCATGGGAGCCCCTACAACAACCATTAATGTCTCAATATTCAATAAGATATGTAATATTCCACCACAAAATCCTAAATCATATGGAAGCTTATGTTCACTAAACTTAATGTGTAATGTTACTCTGCACCAATCTAGGGGGGTGCTGGAAAACTAAACAAATATTCCATGACAAGAAACAGATTTCAGACCAAGATGCAATAGCTGGAAATACAACTGATCTTCCAGCAGCTCCACTAGCAAGGGAAGTCTCAGCATTACCTCCTGTGTTCTAGTTTCACATGGAAATATGAACAGGTATATATTATTAGGAAATGAAAATGAATCCATGTATAAAGAATCTAGAAGACAATCACTGAAGTAAAACATAAGTTGTCTAAAGAAAATACACATTAGCTTCTATACTAATGATTATTTAGGACTGAATCAGAAGCTATTAAATAATCTAATATGGAAGCATAGAAAAAGATGTCTGTACAGATATCAATAACAAATGCTAAAGATAATTGGACGGAAGTACAATATACTAAAATCCTAAAGTCACTTACAGGAGCCAGTGATTTGCTCAATTTACTTGAAGAATCTGATCCAAGCAAGGAAACCTCTGCCACTGGTGGAGGTAAACAAAGTCCCCACTGTTGCTGTGAAGGATTTGTAACATCATAGAACTTCTGAGTTTTGCTCCTAGAAAAATAGGACATAGAAAATCAAAATCATAAAAGCTAAATGTGAAATATTTAAAAAAAAAATCTAGCCCAATAAAGAAAACTTTCTAAATCAATTAAATGCTAGAATAGAATTCTAGGGGATTAAAGCAGCAAACTCGTTCATATCACCCATTTACTTTTGGTAGACGACACATTGATTTTCAGTCAATAGTTATGTTAGGGAGATGGAAAAGCTTAAGGGGCTTCTAGACCTCTATTGCAAGACTACAGGAACGGTAATAAATATGAATAAGTCTTCAGAAATGTAAAGTGGATTGCCAGAGTAATTTAAAGACCGGACCAAATCATATTTCCCATTAATTATTTCAAGAGGTCAAATACCTGGGTTTCATCTTGAAACCATATGATTGACATTTAAATTTTGGCCATAACTATCCTATGGTTCATATATTAACCTTCATTGATCTATTCTAGAGAGCATATAGGAGTATTGGATGTCTATAGCACAACGACCAAAAGGAATCTTAACCAAATTAGAAAGAAGTGTTTCAGCATCCTTCACATAGGAGGGAGGGCCAATAAATTCCAATAATTATAAACAGAACAGGGTAGCCAATTCCAAGTAAGCTGGGAATGGGGTTTAAAACACATAAAACACTTCAGCTCAAAATTTGCAACTAAAGGCCTTTAGAGATTGCTTTATAATGATGGACACTGAGGTCAAGTTATGAAATCTAAACACTTAAGAGATGCATCCATGGAATATTGGCTTAAAAAAAACACTAACAAGATGCTTCCATTACAAGGAAAGCCTTTGGTAAATTTTTCCCCTTGGTGGGTAAATAAATGAGGGAACTGAGGAAAAGTCAGAATTGGAAAGAACTCGTGGATCGGGATTGAAGGAAATTTCAAATTTCAGAGGCTCTGCTAGATAGTTTACATGCTCAGTGGTCTATACTTTCATAGAGAGACGTACTCGCAATTGGCAAGAAATGCCTAGTCTTGAGGATGGATGATAGCACATAGTCTTAAGTTCACAAGGTGAGCCATAGGAATGAGACGATTACATTGACTTGCCCAATCATCAAGGATCCGAGAATTTAAAGTGTTCAAGGATCAAGGGAACAAGGAAATGCACTCCATGGATCAAAATAGGTTATGCTACCAAAGTGAAGGAACTCATGCAAGAGAGAGCATCTTGGAGAATAGTTGTTTGGAAGCTATTCAGCACTTTAGAAACAAAAACACTAATGTGGTTGGTACTGGCTAATAAAGTACTACAAGTGGGAAAATAAGGTATTGGTGTAGACAAGGGTGATGTATCATATGCAAATGCAATGATGAGTCTGTGGATCACTTGTTCATCTTGTGCACCTTCTCCAGATATGTATGACTTGACGTGTCACAGGTTACAGGGGACAGATCAAGATGATATATATAGGCATAGCTTGGTAGATTGTCTAGGACTGGATTGGTGACAAAACTGTAGCAACTTTTTAGGCTCCCATGTTTTTCTTATATATGATATATGGATGCCAAGAAATTTGATGATCTTCCTGGAACAGGTCTTCACAGTTGCTCAGGTAGCACATAGGATTAGAGAGGTAATGGACTGAAAAAGGATTCTAAAAGAAAAACCTTCTAGTTGTTGACTAATGCATTATATTGATAAATAAAAGCCTAGGTATTTTCAAGAGAGCATGAAAAGGAGTATCAAGTATTTGTGGAGCTAGTGCTTTGTTTTTCTTTACTCTTCTTTTCATTTGTTGCTACACTATGAGGCTAGTAAAGGGGCAAGAAGGGCATAAGTCTACATTCAGAATATGGAAAACAGCTGAGAAGGGAGGAATTAAATAGTTTCAAGGTTATGGAGATTCAAAGTTTATCATAGATTGGGCTGATCATCTGTCCAGCAACGAGAATCTGGGCCTGCATGAACCAAGTTCAAGAGGTCAAATAATGTTTTGAAACCATAATAATAATCCTTTTTCGACACATTTACCAAGATTTAAACTCAATAGCAAACAAGCTTTATAAATATACTTTTTTGTTACAGAAGGGTACCTAAACCAAACAAGAATTTAGAAAAGTCACTCTCCTATCTGATTCAGAAAAGACTTGTACTAACAACTCTTCTTTTCATTTGTTGCTAAACTATGAGGCTAGTAAAAGGGCATGCAGGGTAAAAGTCTACATTCAGACTGTGGAAAACAACTGAGAATGGAGGTATTAAGCAATTTCAAGGTTATGGAGA
Source organism: Pseudotsuga menziesii (assembly GCA_001517045.1). Classification (NCBI taxonomy): domain Eukaryota; kingdom Viridiplantae; phylum Streptophyta; class Pinopsida; order Pinales; family Pinaceae; genus Pseudotsuga; species Pseudotsuga menziesii. Next base: position 114,636 of record LPNX010397555.1, on the reverse strand, counting down.
TTCAAAGTTTATCATAGATTGGGCTAATCATCTGTCCAGCATCGAGAATCTGGGCCTACATGAACCAATTTCAAGAGATCAAAAATTGTTTTGAAACCATAATAATAATCCTTTTTTGACACATTTACCAAGATTTCAACTCAATGGTAGAAAAGCTTTCTAAATATACTTTGTTGTTACAGAAGGGCACCTAAACAAAACAAGAATTTAGAAAAGTCACTTCCTATCTGATTCAAAAAAGACTTGTACTAGCAACCACTTAATGGCAGATTAGCTTGGAGTCATAACTGAGGGATGTAGACACTGGTTATGCTCATCTTGTTGTATTGCTGGTTTAGATATTAGGACTCTTTTGATGATTCTGTATTGATGACAAATTGAGTATCCTAGAGAATACATAAGGAATAATTTTAATAGTTTTCTTAAATTTCTTTGTTTTTGAATGATGGACAACAAAACAATATCCAGCACACTTGAGTCCTCGCAGGACTAGTCAAATGTTTATTTTTATTTATTCCTTGGGAATATCAAATATAGTGATTTTAAAACACATCTCAGAGAACAAAGAAATCATGGATATGATATAAATCTTGACCCTTCATTGAAGATTCATGATCTTAATGAACAATTGTATTTTCATTTAAACAAAAAAAACATGTGTATTCATTCACCTATTTGTCTTAACAAGTAATAAACTTGCATAAATTTAGCAGATCATGTTTTTAGCTACAAGGTTCCCCTATACAATATCTCTATTTGGTATAAAATACACAAAAATACTAGTCATCTTACATTTGATTATGCAACTTGAGGGTAAAAAGGAAATAACTTCCATAAATAAACAAGTGCATATGTGAGAGATCCCACATTTACTACCGGAGTTCATAGATGATTTGGACCTGCTTATTTAGACTGAATTCTGATCGAAACTTTCAGCAATTTTCATAGATGTGAAACTCAAATCAGTCATTCTCATCATGGAAGAGCTTGCTGGATATACAGATTTTTGGTTTCTAACAGATCAAGGACTTTATTGTTTTGGTGATTTGGCTGTAAACTCGTCTATGGGATTTTGGGACCACATATGGGACAAACTGTTTGAGTTGAAAAGAAGTATTTTGAACATGATTAGAAACAAGCCTCTTCTGTAGAATGTATTTTTGTTATCTATTAATAAATAAATAAAAAATTCACTGGAAAAAGAGAGTTCGCACATTTAAATTCCACACAACTAAAAAGAAACCCTTCCACATTTTAGATTAAACTATAGCCTAGCATGCATAAGCTAAAGCTATGATCAGGAATAAGAGAAAATTGACATGGGAATTACAACATGGGAGTCTTTTGTCACATATACATTTTCTTGCATTTCATGTATGACAAGGTATCCTTTTTCCACCAAAAAATATCATTTCAGGTATGACAATGGAGCTTTCTCTCACAACAAAAAATCATTTCAGCGATGGAAAGGGAAGCTTTTCCATAGCCAAAACAAAAAATTCATTTAAGGTTTGACGAGATAGCCTTTTCTAACAAAAGAGAACATGTTATCTACTGAAGTTCAACAACAACTCCACTTATTTTCTGAGATACCATTTCTCCATTTTGTAAATGAATCCAATTACTATCATAAGCAATAGCAATTCACTTATTTCTATAGATACCCCGTTATACAATCTCAAATGAGATTAGCTTGTTGACTCACCTACTTTTACTACAAATTTTTAGATGTTTCTAGACTACTGTTTAAGCTACACCTAGTTGCTCATGGGCCTGTTTGGAAGGATTGAGCATGTAATGTGAAATTGCAAAGATGCTCAAACATTTTCATCCTAGATTACTGCTGGGTACAACGTTCTCATTGTCTCTCTTATTCATTGAAAAGGGGTTCTGTTTGGGCACAAATGTATGATCCAATAAACATACAAGAGTATGTGGGATGCAATCAAACTCTTGGGCATATCCTTCTTACAAAAAAAACACTGTTGTACAACTTTTCATGAGGTGAATACTCTACTCATCCTGAGACACATTTCTGCATTTACATATGATTTGGCTATCATTATCCATATAGGAAACAAAGATAATCTTCGAGTTGAATCCAAACAGGAAATGCTAGCTCTCCTTACTAATGTAGAACAGGGAATTATTGTATGGCTTCTTCTTGTTTCTTGGATATGCAACAAATTTCCTGTATATGTATTTTAATTTATGATGAGATATAATCATATATGTAATATGATGCATTGTCAAAGAAAAAAATACATTAAATGCACAATGGCAGGCATGTAGCATAAAACTATCAGATGCAGAAACTTGCCAATTGCTGCATTTCACTTTATGTAAGTATTAATCTCAGATATGCATGAATGCATCACAATAGGAGATTGGAAAACATAGTGATTGTGCTTTCTAGAACACATAAGCTAATAGGACCAGAAAATGGCAATCTGAATGAAACCCTACTGACTCTATTGCACAATATAAGAAATGCATACTGCTTGGAGTAAAAGGAAAATATAACATGTTATTTTCAGAGAAGAATCTCAAATTCGGCGCCCAAGGTCAATCAGTCAACTTTCAACAGAAAGTTCAATCAGTATTATCTCAGAATTAATTGCAATAATGTTAATTCCAAACCATTTACAAGTAAATTCTCAGGGATATAAATTTATAATCAATCTTGCAATAATGACAATGCAAGGTCTGGTTCTCATTTTCACATGGTATTGAAGGTTAAATTTCTAGTATTAGTGTGTGTCTAGGTTGTGAAAAAGATGCTTTAAAAGAATAGAAAGAAAGTAATTATATTAATGTCCACAGGTGACCAAAGTAGGTCAATCGGACTTGAAATTACATCCAGCCAAATAGAGATGAACTGGGATAGGAAGAACTCTAGGGACAAAAATTAGCTAAATAATAAGTTGCTAAAACAGTGTGTATAAAATGAATATTGTAAATACAGTGGGATGGGGTAAGTCTAAACTATAAAACACGGATACATGTACAAATTCATTTCAAGGAAAAATGAATACCAGAGCTGGAAACAGGGACAAGAGATTGGCGTTGTCACATGTTTGTATCAATGCTTGAAGTGGAAGAAGAGGGACCAATTGTGTCGTCATGTAGTACTCTAATAGGAAGAATACAAAATCTAATAATATCCATGAATTCTTATGGATGATAACACTACCACTAAAAAAAAAAATTCACAACGAAGCTTTCCCAAGATATAGAATGTGACAACTTGAATACAATGCTAGGCACTCCTAAAGTGCAAAGGGACAATGGAGTTGAGTCAACATCAACTAGAAAAGCATCTTTCCAAAAATATTACTATAGAGGAGTTGATACCAATTGCACCATACAAAGTCCCAACTCTCCTGAGCATACTTGTAGCTCTAGAAGATATGGCTAATGGTTCCGATCTCTACACAATGTGGACAAAAAAAATTCATATCCTGTCCAAGACATTAATCTTTAGAGATCAAACCTTGGCCATGTAAGTAGCCTCAACCTGAAGGAGAGCTCGTCAAGAGGAGTTGTACATGTCTTAACATAATTGTTTCACATAATATTTAAATATTCTATAACCTGTAAATTTATCTTAATTAAGAAGCAGTGAGAAGTGGCTCTTAGGAATTTAGAATACTTTTGGGGATATTTACGTTAAAATAATAATGTGCCTACAAGGAATGGAACTGAAACTATTGGTGATGTACTACTAAGAGTGAGAGGGGAGGTTACCAACTCAAGGAGGTTACCTATGTCTCTTTTGATTATTGCTGTGCATGTTATTTTCTCAAATAACTTTATTCTTGAATCTAAAATTAATTTAAGTTCAGGGTCTAACCAATGGCCAATTTAGTTTGGAAATTTGAGTAGATTCAACACCCAATTTTTTTTTTTAAATTACTTGTGGATCTATCATCCTGACTTGAAATATAGAGTAGAAGAATGATTGATTAGGACTCCTCTAGGTGAAAGGAACAAAAATGTTTGCAATGGCCCAAAGGGGATGGAGTCGCAATCAAATATTCAGAATCAAGGGTTGTTGTGGGACCTTCACAGGAAAGGGTTGTTGTAGGAACTTCTCAGGACAAGACAATAGAAATAAACATTTTTTACTCTCAGATGGGAGACTTTGTGAGGATCAGGAGGAAATTAGAAGGAAAGAAGAATTACATTTGAAGGCCTGGTTTAGGAAGAAGAAATTGATAAGTAAGAAAAAAAATATGCACTCCTGTCTCATTATACCCCACTAATATATTTGATCAGGAAGAAACCAAGTTGCACTCATGTCTTGTATTCCCTCACTAGTTAGAGAGGACAACAACCTGCTTCTTGATTCAGTTTCAGAAGTTCAATTAGCTCATTTATTGATGAAGAAGGACAAATTTCCTAGATCAGATGGCTTCCTAACTTATTTCTTCTAGAAAAATCGTGAGATCATCAAGGAGGATCTGATAGAAGTGGTCGAAGAATGAAGAAGTCCTAAGAGAGTTTTCAAAGATCTTAATAATACATTTTTATTTCTAACTCCAATATAAGAAAATGCTAACTCCTTAGCTACCTTTTAAGTGAATTTTCCTCTATAAAATGGTCTATAAGGTGATTTCTGGGGTGATGGCATAAAATAAAACACATTGTACCTAAAATAATTTTAGAAACCCTGCAATTTTCCTCTGTAAAACGGTGTATAAGGTGATTTATGGGGTGATGGCAATAAAATAAAACACATTCGACCTAAAATCATTTTAGAAACACTGCAATACTTCAAAAAAGGAGATTCTGGAATGAGCTTATTCATTCATTGCTTTCCAGGAAAAGGGAAGGAATGATATGGCCGAAGCTAAGTTGCACAAAACATGTACTGGTTTTAGAAACAGGAACGTGTAAAAATGCAGTTACACAACCCCATATATATAAAATTTAAAACACATTATCTTTCAATAAAATAAGAATGATAAGTTAATTTGTAGGAGGTTTAGAAACGATATGGAGATTAAACTGTCTTCATTTACTATAAATTAGGGATTTTTAAACTGCCTATCAGTACCACACCCTTCATGGGAACTTGGGGATTTTCGAGAATTTTTTGAAGTGTTTCCAAGTTTCCACAAGTTTCCAGTACTAGTACATGGGCAATTTAGGAGTTTCATGCAATATAGGACCAAAGTCTATAATAGGGTTATTGGACTTCCCTCAAAAGGGTGCTTCAAAATTTCAATTTCTCAATGTACTAGAGGCTTTGGATGAAAGTTTGCTACTCTCCTTGCATATATTTTCCATAAATATCAATGGTTCAATGGCTCTCCAACTATCTTATTTAAATCCCAAAGGGATCTTCATCAAGGAGACCTGCCATAAGAGGTTAACTAGATTGGTGAAAGCAGGGGATTGTATTAGCCCCCACCAAGGCTCAGATTTCACAAAAGTGGCCAGATTTCCCTCACAAGGGTTGAATTAAAGGAAGTATAACCATCATGGCCATTTAGTCAAGCTAGCTGGCCTGAAAGTAGGGGATTGTCTTAGGCCCCACCTGGTTCAGATTTTACAAATGTTACCAGGTGATGACCGTAGGTTTTTGGGATTAAGAATTTTAGATGATTCCTCTAGAATAATTCTCAACCTTTCAAGGAGACCATTCTCCCTATCTCTCTATCAGTATAGCCAAGGATCATGGCAGAGCATTAGAGGATGCTTAAAACAGAGGGGAGCTTCACAAGTTGAAAGTGTCCTCACTTTCTCCACCAATATCCCATCTGCAAAATGCAGATGATACCAGGTTTGGCCAAGAAATATCTCCATCATGAAGCCTATTAAATAAATGAAATCGTTTTATACTATAAAAGAGCATCCAGTGAAAGGATTAATGCTAAAAAATATGAGATATATTTCTTCAATTATAATGGTAAAAAACAAAGAATTTCATAACTGTTGGGATGCAACAGAGAACCTCTTCTAGGGAAAGAACGAAAATAATTTATGGAAACAAATGCTGGATAGAATCACAAAAGGTTGTCAATATGGAAAAGAAAGTAGCTATCATGCATTATACTATTTTTGTTTTTTGGGTTCTACGGTTGAAATGACTCACTCAACTTCCCATTTTTATTACTTTATTGGTTTAATAGCTTTAACATGCACAATACTCTATCACGCTGACTCTTGTTACTCTCTTTTTTCTCTCATATGCATCGCCATCTTAACTTGTGTACCAAGCGAACTCTATTAATAGAAGTGTGAGATGTTCTATCATCGACTGGTGTATTACTTCATTGTCCACCCATGCTTTATTTATGTGCTCTGACCAGTAACTCACAATGATTCTAGGTAGTAAGATAGTTTTATTTCAATTCAAAATTATATGTGCCACCCTCAACACATCTGAATTGCAAACTCTATCAATAGATATTAATATTGGTCGAAACCCTTTTAACCTTTCCTTAATCTACAATTTTTCACTGATCGGTAGTCGAGTTGTCATTCTTAACCTTCTTTCTTTAACTTGATTCTAGGAATAAACTGGTTTTCAAAATCAATGTCTATTCACCAAGATCAGACATTGGTTAACTGGACTATAGATGAGACAGAAAATAGGGCACCTCTCACACTCAACTCAAGGTACACTCACATCTCTTGGCCACCTCTCACACTCATAGTGCTACTTGCCTTTATTCATGATTCATCCACTTTCCCAGCTGTCCCAAGAACTTTTATGTAGATTGTGAAGGTGTAAACATTGGGATTCAAGACCAATATTTGCATTTATATAAAATAAATTATGTAAGATCAAAGGTTATTTGAATCTTGAATACAAGATATTCTCTTGGAAAGATTTCTTGATGCCAATACAAGAGAACTTCCTACAATTTGTGCAATTATAGGGGCCATCCTTGGTTAGGAAGTCATTACAGAAATACCATTGTAGAATCTACCTAGACAGGCCAACCTTGGAACAAACAACGATTCCCTCTTTAAGCAATGAATCATATGATGTGACATGATACTGTTTACTCTTTGTGGATATATCAACTAACCCAACTTAATGACTTTAATGGCTCAACTATGAAGCAAACAGTGACCCGATTTATTGTCCATAATGGGCCAGTCGTAGAACACAGAATACCCCCTTATAGGGTGTGTCAACCCTACATACCCTTTAACAAAACAAATGCACTCCTCAACAGTGTAATAAATGTTATATACACTGAGATATACATCCATTGGATATTAAATATAATGATGTAGGTTCTAGCCTATACACCATTAATTATTCTGCTATGAAGTACATATTGACAAAAAACTAACAAGATGGACCACCTAATATAAGAGAATGTTGTTTACACTTTGATTTAAAGGCCTTGATGCCCAACCAAGGATCAAACAATGACCCAAAATAACTGCCTTCATGGGCCAACCATGGAACAAACAATGGCTCTCTTAATTATTTCTTTCTTTCCCATCATTCTTTCTTTATTTTCCTCTTGCATTCCCATGATAAAGTTAAATTCTCAATAGCATAAGGTTTAAAATAAATCATCCAATTTCGTTTTGTTTCACCCACCTCAAGGTTTTTAAGCACTATTGTGCCTGTTGATTTCCAATTGTGACTTAGCCTTGAAGAATCAATCAACAATGGTGCTTCACTTGGTATATTAGAATACTGCATTATTCTCTCCACAAAAATCATTTTGTTTTCCACGTTGCATAGGTTTCATATGACCCAAGCCTGTACTATATTCAAATTCAATCCATATGTTACTACCAAGCCGACAATACCTACACACAATGAAGGAGGAGAAACTTTTTGAGAACACTGCCATACCCTCGTTGGCATATGCAACAACTAGGTGTGGATTAAGCTTTCCAGGAATAGTCCTTACTTGGATCAATGGTGCCATTTGGAAAGCTCACTAGGAACGTTAAAGAAGAACAAAATACAATATTGGATAGAAAATTCAAGCAAAGATAGATCCACTCCATATGACTACATGGTATTTTTAATGAGGTACTGCTTGGCAGCGTTACTACATTTCATCTACTAGGGAGATGGCTAGATTGGTGGGAATTAGAAAGGCTCCCATCATACACCATTTTGTTGAGTCTCTCATAGGAGCAACCATAATAAGAAGTTCCAATCAAGAAACTCACTTCATGGAGCAAAGTTACTTACTTGATACCAGAAGTAAATTGTAGTGACCGGTATAAAAACAATGAGGACCTGCCAAGCAATCTGAGACATGATTGTTACAATTCCTAATAGTTGAATTACTGAAAATGATAACCCTCCCAATCTATAAGGAATGTCCATGTCTATAGTACTTTGATCTATTAATGCCTATGGATAGAGAAGGGTGATTTCACTCGGCAGGAAATATGAGTTTTACATGCTATTTCTTCACATCAATTATACTACCAGTCTCCATTATTGACTTGAAGTGGAATCAATATAAAAATATTAAAACCTCTAATCTATAGAAATTATATATAGATGCTGATGTTTATAGTTTGCATTCACAATTGTTGTTTAAATGGGCAATACAAAAGCATCACAAACAAACTATTTTTTCCTAAGTTATCTTTTGCTTATCAAACAATTTCAAGCTTGTTAAATACAAACATGTACTGACCCGATTCAAGATGCGTCTAGTTGGGGTTGAATCGAAGAAGGACATTGGTGCATGGAATATGCATGTAAGCATGGTTGTGAAAAGTCTTTGTGCAATATCAATTGTTGTAGGTGCTAGAAGCAAAGACCTCTTATCAATACACATATGGAACTCCCTATTGCAAACAATATGTACACAAGAATGAGAACTCTACTACTAACTGGACTTCTGGTATTGGGTTGGAGGGGAAGCCCAAGACATCTAGTAATTGCTACTGATTTACAACACCTGTAATAGTATGTGTGCTGCCAATATGATAGTAACCAAGGCACCTTTATATGCTGCAGTTATAAAAGAAGAGTAGACTTGCATTTTGACCTTCCTAGTTTCTCTGTCTTCTTTGTTTACAATATGTTCAAATCTAAATTCATTGTTTCACATCGCTCGGTCCTCTGCATCCTCATTTGATATGGTTTATCAGATTCAGAGTCCATGGTATTGCAGAATCTACTTCTACTATTGTCTGTTTGTGGAACTATCCCCCTAGCTGAAATATGTGCTGCATCAATTGCATTCAAAGTCTACTGGTGTGCACCAACTAGATTAAATAAATATGCACCACCCAGTATATCTTCATTCCTCCCAACTTGAACTATGTATCCATCTTGCATAACCTGCAAAGTTTCCCAAAAGATCCCTAACACTTTTTCATGACTTGACAGTAACAATTTCCTATTCAAAGAGTAAACTATTCTGTACATAAAGGTTACAAATTTGCAAGTGTAGAAAGTGGGCTCACTAGTATAAGGCCAGATGCAGATAAAAATTCTGCTTAATGTGTCACATATACCACTGTCTTCGATCCCAGAAATCCAAGAAGGAACTCATGTTAGATTATTTGGTAAACTAAATCCGCTGCTGGTTCTACTTATTATTCCATACCAACTTAGTTTATTTTTCCTGCAATTGAAATGGGCAGCTGACATGATTACTGATGACGGGATGTACGTTGTTTGCATACAAAGACATGAAGACTCTAGTGCAATGGATCTCCTCTGGTAGGTTGTTTAGAGCAAAGTAGGGTATATATCCCAATTTCCCTTGGTCTTGAATCGATAAGATCTAGTTGGGTTTGGTAGAGTAACCTGCCGTGCGCTGATGGCGAGGCATTGGACTATACATTCAAATAAAAGTGTACTTTGACAATCTACTCTACAAATGCATTCAATCCTTCTAATTGGAGATGGAGAGAAGTACTTTAAAGAGATGAGATCCTGTATGAGAATCAACAACACTAAAAGGGTCATCTAGAATATACAAATATGCATCCTGGTAGATTGCACTAGCAAGTTGTATTATTTTCTTTTGTTTGCTACTCAAATTTATCCCTCTTTCTCCAATCTCTTTCTGATCCCCATGAGAAAACAATTCTATGTCTTTCTTTAGAGCACATACTTCAAGTACATTTTTGTACTTGTTTCTATTCATCTTGTTCCCAAATAAGATTTTCTCTTCAATTTCCCCGCTTTGAATCCATGGAGACTGTGGAACATAAGCTATGGTACCATTTACCTTCATAATCCTTGATAGCTTGGGTATTTATCCCAGAATATTGGACAACAAGCTTGAATTTCCAGAACCAACTGATTCACAGACTGCAACTTTCATGCCTTTTCTTAGCTGCAAATTTATTCTCCTTAACGTCAGAATATTGGAGGTTGGATCCCATGAAAATTCTCCATGTTTGATCTCAACTACTAGGTCGGTTGAATCCCTAGGTAGATTCTCTACTACATTGCATTGCAGCTCTTCTTCCTGTACAAAAGTGGGTGTTCGGTTTAACGACACGTTGCATTGAGAAATCATAGAAACCAATTTAGGCAGATTATATATAGGCACCTGAAGGATTTGCAAAAGTTGTTAAGGAAGAAAGCACTTTTCCTGCTATCAATGGAATGCCTATTAGAAAGTAGGTGCCAAATGTAATAGCAGACACGAAGGTTCGTAGATAGCCTTGTTCAACCCTTCTCAGCTCTTGGAGCCTATGTAGATATAAGGTTTCCAAAGCTTGGAGTTTCAATATCCTCATGCTCTTTAAGATCTCTGAGGTAGCCTTCATATGTCTATCCTTTGCCTCCATTATCTTACCCTGATATTTCTCTTGTAGTTTAGAGAAAGGGGTATTGCCAACCATGATTCCAACTGTGGCTACCAGCCCTGCAATAGACGCCGCCTCAATATTCTTGTATAGAATTACTAAATCCAGGAGTACCTGTAGAGGGAGAAGCCAGATATCATGCATGTACCAGGAAAAATTTCCAATGTGTTCCACATCTACACTCATATAAATTATAGTTTCACCAACAGTATGCTTCTGTCTAGACCTGTTAGATAGACACAAGCCTTTTCTGTATACACGAGCTGTTAGTCCTGATCTAACCCACATATTGAGATGCTCAGCTCCAAAATACAATTTTTCATAGCATACCCTACATTCATATTGCTCTGCAAAACCACATTCCATTCAGGAATATTGTCAAACACTTTCCTTGCACCCTCAAGAATAGGAGGAACAGAAACAACAAACATGTTATCCTCGCATCCTTTGAGGATTGCAATGAGCAACAATAACACTGTGAAGTGATCAATTATCCCCAAAGGTAAAATGACAACAAGCAAACACAGGCATGAACACACACACACAAACGACTTCAATACCTGCTCTGAAACACACTATCCAGTGAGTTTGGTTATTCAGAAACGAGGCGTTCTACTGGAGGATTTGGAGGAACCTTCTATAGATGCTAAGAAGGATATGCTTCATGTTTATCATATCGGGGATAAGTATTGCAGGGTTTCTACAGTCCTCAATTTCACAGCTTATTTATACTGGTATCTTTCTATCGTTAGGGAGTCCTCCCCTTATTGTATCGATGTTCCTATATATTTTACCATTTTATTTCCTTTTCATAGATGCATGTCAGTCACGATTTTGATTTGAAAACAAAGCAGTTGGAGACAACGCAAAGATAGGTTCATCGCAATAGCCTCAGTATTTAGTATTTGCATAAATGCAAAGATTAGTTGTGTGAAATATTTATTGGGGCTGTGGATAGAACGGAGATTAGTTATTGATTACGGGATGGATGAGATTCATTATGCATGGAGAGAATTCCCTATGTAATGTAGCACATGAAAACACTATAAGAATCCATGATGATTCAGTGATTCAAACAGCTTCTGGTTATATATTCAGTCATAAAACACCAAGCATTACTTAGCAATCTATACTAATATAAGACTATACTATACAATATATACTATAATAAAATACTAACTATACATACTAGAAAGAAAAGAAACACTTATAACTCCTTATTACATATTTAATAAATAATACTAAAAAAATAATATACTATACTGATAGATAATAATCTAATATATAATTGAATCTAATGGAATAATACTAACTATACTAAATATATTTGGGTTTTTCTCTATTTATGCTACCAACCCTACTACTGATAGGTTTATTGTTTGGGAATGGATGGCTTCTTCACTCCCAACTACGAAATGGACCATTGGTGGGGATTTGAATATGGTGGAGCGGGAGAGCGATAGAGATGGTGGTGTTCGCAGTGTTATTTCAAGTTTGGAGAAGTAGGCATGGTTTTGATGCAAATTTTATTGACATATGTTTGACCATGTTCGCAAAAAGAGGGATTTCAAATATGGGGTTGGTTTAGATGGTGCAACTTCCGTAAAGGCAGATACAAGGTTTAGGGGCAATTGGATCACTTGTATGGGCTTTAGGATGGGAGTATATTCTATGGAAAGATCCAACAAATTTCATTCCAATGGGATAATTAGTTATATAATCAGGCATAAAATAAGTGAATTTTCATAATTTACCAACCTTGCAAGTTGTCCGGCGAGAAAATCATTGTTGAGGGTTCGTCAACCAGCGTGTTACCTATTGCTCTTTACTCCAAGAAATTGTAGGGTTCTCACTCTTCTTAGCATTCTCATAGTAACTTTCTTGCAATTTTCTCACTCTCTTAGCATTCCCAGTGCCATCTTTCCAGGGTTTTCTAGAGTCTGTGTTCCCAACTTTCCACTTTTTCATCCCACTCACGGCTAGCCTGCTAGGGTTCTCCAAAGTCCGTCTTCCCATATTTAATCTTGGTCCTACGAGTCCTATGAGGAGGAAGAGGACTTACAAATCTACAGACAAATCCTAGGCTATGATATTCTGTTGTGCTGTGCTGAGCTGATTCATGTGGGTTTAGGTCTGTTATGAGGGAGTAAGCTATCTACCCGACCGTTTGCTCTGGGGTCCATCTGACACCATCACCATCAGGTGATAGCTTACTCTGTTACCATTTAGTGAGACCAAGAACAACCGATTCCAATACCCACTTTCACTCCAAATGCGCTCTCAAATTCATCCATCCATAAATTTACCCATGAAAATTATTGTTTTTTAAGTGCAAGTTTAAAATTGTAAGTTTTGATTGGAATTTTTATAAAAATTGCAAATGTATGTTTAAAACTGTATAATTTTAGTCAACTCCATAAAAATAGCTGGACAGTTCTAAAACTTGGAACTTGGAACTTTTTACCAACTTCCTTGTAACAATTAATCAACTCCTTTGTTTGTTTTATGGAACCCGATCCAGGTTTAAAATTTGGATTCTTTATCCTTCATGATCACAGAGGTTAAAGTTTTAAAATAGCATACACATAGAACATTGGCGTTATCAAATCCATAGCAATTGAATTTCAAATTACAAGTTTTTATAACACAATTTTAGATTAGGTGAGTTCAGTCTGTAGATTCAATTTGATTTGGTAAATTAGTATTCTTCATTATTGCATTATACCGGAGTGTAATAATAGTTTGTTGTAGAATTGATCTGCAATGAAAATGCAAGAAAAGAAGCATCTGTTGTTCTTTTTCTCACTTTCACATAAAGTTAATAGAATAATCTATTACCGGACGGAGTCCAGTGGGCCCCGGTGCAAATGGTCGGGTAGATAGCTTACTCCTGTTATGAGTGGGAGTTATCAGGAAGCGGTGTATTATGTGTTCTGCAATATTTATTCTACTCTTATTCTGTAGTTGTGCTTGATTTTTTTATTTTTTTTAAGTCGGGAAAGCAACCAGCAGCTTACCAGAGTCCTAAAAGACCGAACGCTTTTTCCAAGCAAAAGCATTGACGAGTCCTTAACCTCGTCTGGGAGTAAATAGATGATTGTTTATACAAGCATTGGTCAAACCCTGTCCTTGGAGGGCCTGCATCAGGAGCATAATTTTGTTGTTATTGGCCTCTATGTTCAGATGGATCGCTCATTAATTTTGTTCCACCTCATTGCGGGAACATCGATGAGCGGATGCATAACCAACATAATCATATCATCACCTGCTTACCTGCATCAAAATTGAAACACCCTAACTAGGGATAATATTTTTCGCTTTTCTTCCAAGAACCACCCAAAATTCTAGGTAGAGGGGAGGGTTCTAGCCCCTCCCATAAATGTAAAGTTAAAATTTCCTTTCAAAAAAAGTTTAAATCTGAATTTTACCCTTCCAATTAAGAAATTCATAAATTATATTAACATTTCAAAAGAAGTGCAATATTTGAAATTACCCATCTATATAAAATTTTCAATATGTTGAAATTCCTATTCTATAAAGTTCAACTCATCATTCACCATATTGGAAATATGATAAATTATAATCACTCACTCACTCATGTCATGCACTCATTGCTTACTTGTGCAATATGACCAGTAACCATTGATGACTACAAGGCACTAGCCAATCTAAAGTGTGACAATGTGTCAACAACTACAACTATAACAAAAAAGAACAACTAGTAGTCTACTACTAGGCCTAAAACGAGCTCAAAACTTTGTGCCTACTACCTATGTGAACCTCACTACCAATGTCCACTCTTTTTTCGTCAAAATGAAATTCAAAACGCCAGTTTAAGGAGTCCTCCTCTACAAGAATTCATTTATTACCTGAATATCATGGACTCGCGACAATTATAAACAACACTTGATGTCATGCAAATACAAATAATGGCATGTAGCTAGGATCACAAACTGTGTAGAGGTCGATTTATGCATTGCTATAGAGAGGTGTCATTGGGAAAAAGATACGGAGAAACAATGGTTATTAATAAAATTAAAAAAACAATTGTTGGCTGAAGAATAGTCTTCAATTTGATGGGTGGCATGATCGTGATGTAATATCCCTCCATCCTTCCAAACATTGTGGCTTCTCACAACATTTGTCCTGAGCGCCACCAAAATACATATAAAAATTACTTGTGTTTACATCCTCTTCCCTTTAAATCCTCATCTCAGAGTCATAACTAAGGATTATTAGATATTCACATCCTCACCTTATAATATGAAATGGGTCAAGGTGTAGAGACAACATAAAATATTAAACTTGTCAAGAGTCAAGACACAAAGAGTAAGATACAACTATAGGTAAGTATCATATTAAAATTTACCATATATGTCTTTAATTAACACTATCAACTGAGATTTTGACATGTTGGATTGTTGTGATATTCTTATCACTCCTTACCAACGTGATTGCAAAGCATTCTTTGAAGGTGAAGTCTATAATTTTAGGTCTTCTTCCTCATTATCATGCCTTTTGGTAAGACAATAAAGAGGGTAGTGGCCTGCTTAAGCATGGAAAACGGTTTCGACATAGAGGTATACACATTAATTGTTTGCATTAAATAACTTAAATTCCTACCCATGACTGTCTATTCACTCAATCATGGATTGGTACAAAAAACAACTAATTTTAGAGCCTCGAACCCTTAATTACTCACACTTAGAACTTTCTCAAATCTTGACCATTAATAGACTTCTTTTGCTATTTTAGTTCAATTTAAAAGGAGGATTGTTGAGATTCAGACATGTAATGAGTTGCAAGGATTCAATCGACTTAGTCTTGATTCCATTTCCCCTACATCCCATACATGTATGCTTTCACAACAAGTGTTGAACACAAATATTTGATGGCCTAACCCCGGTTATGCTATATTTTCTAACTTGCTTGGTATGTTGCTAAGTTGCTCGGTATGTAGTAATTTTCTTTTAATATTTTCATAATTTTGTATTATTTTTTCTTAGGTTCCCAATCCATATCATCTTTACATCTCTCAAGCTTGGATTGCACGTGGGTGCCCCAATATGGTTATGACATAGTGTAGGTAGCTTTTTTGTATAATGCCAGTGTGCTCCAACTTGAAAAAATAAAATAGAATAGTTGTTATATTAATGACCTATAAAATTAAGGATACACATATTCCAATTTAATGTGTTCAAAATAATTTTTATTGAAAATATATCATTTTTCATGTAAATATTAAGGGGTGCTCAATTGTTAAACATTGTAAAAAATTGAAAGAACAATTTTTTTTTTTGCATTTTTTTGGGTGAAAGGGTTTAGTTAATTTATACTTGTCAATTGAAATGCAATTATGTATATTTCCCTTCATATTTGAAGGGCTCCAAGAATACATACCCTTCCAATTGAGATTAATACCCACCTTTCAAATTTGATCACTACTTACGATGAAGATGGAATATTGGAATGGATGGATCTAAAGTTTGCATAATAAAATCATCTACCAAATACAATTTTAAACATTAAAAATTTTATTAACTACCACCTATGCATTACTTAAAATCAAACAACTTCTTAGCTAGCCAAAATAACTTAGAAAGTCAGCCTACCGAGTCCCCAATCCGAAGTCCGAAGTAGTCTAGTCACTCCATATACCAAACTCTAGACTATATATATATATATATATATATATATATATATATAATTTCAATACTGGCAATGATTAAGGGTGGTTGTCAAATGGACAACCTCCAAAATTAAATAAACTTCACGGTTTACGTGTTTTTTCCACATGGACCTGTATTTAACTGATAAAAAATGGAAAAAAGGGCATACATGCGTCAATTTTAACCCATAGTTGGAGGTATTATGGTCATATTCCAATGATCATTATATTAGTTTACAGAGGGTTGCATTATGATTGTATTAAGGTTATTGTATATGATATATTATATAGATTTTATTTATTTTATATTGTATTATAAGTTTTATTTTATATGTATGTTTTACACTATATGTGTGTTGGGACTATTTTGTTTATTTTTATGTTGCTTTGTGTTATATATATGGTTTATAATTTATATATTGTAAGTTTTGTAACTATATAGTATGTAATATATTAATATATTTTGTGGATTTGTACATAGAGTTTTTTAAGCAAATGTACCTTGCAAGTGATATTTACCTCCATAGATGTCTAAACCACTTATACTATGAAACGAGAACTTTATACTAAGAACGAGAACTCTAGCCATAAAAACGATGATTTTTTCATAAAAACACCAAAAACACCCCCCAAATATAAAAGTGTTGATACCAGTATACACGTTTTTTTAATTTTTGGTAAAAATTAGTGCCATGGCCTAAACATGGCATACTGTTGTTTACACAAACTTTGAAATCAACCCCTAAATTGGAAAATTATTTTTTTCTTGAAGAGATAAATTACAATTTTTTTTAAAATTGCATATTAAACAAAAAAAAATTCATAAATAATTTCACCACTCTAACCATTTAAAATCAAACAAATTATGATGTGATCCATAATGGAATCATATATTAGACCCTACAAGAACAAATTATTCATATAAATGATCAAAAAATCCTTTAGAGTTTCAATTACAAACATCATACTAATTAAAAACATCTAAAATGTTTCATGTGAAATTATTCAAACTCATCCATGGATTTTGACACCCCATGAGAATCTATATTTTCTGTAGTTGAACGACTGGATCGAATATAAAAAAACTTAAACCCCCAACCCCATGAACCCCCATTACATTACACTAAAAAAAAAAATTAAACACCCCCACCAACCCCCTAAACCCCCCATCAACATTACATTTACAAAATTTAAAACATCACCTCGTCCCTCCTCTAAATGCTAAATGCACAACTCAACTAAGGTTTTGTGGGAATAATCGATCAATATATCCACTAGTTTCTTGTAGATTGATTTGCCACTTTCCTTTGAATTAGTTTTGACTAAGAGTTTTATCAAATTTTTTAGGTATAAATTAGATTTTATAATTTGTCATCTCAAATTTGTGTAGGAGCTTTTAACATATTTTGTGTGTGAATAAAACAATATAATTATCTATTTTTCAAACTTTATAATGAATAATGCAAATGACCTACATCTATTGTGTCAAAAGATAAGCATAACTTTAATTTTACCTATAAAAATGCCATCAATATATATCACTAGAAGCACCATACCCCATTGTGTCTTTGGACATAAATAATGTTGTGAGAACACCTTTTGAATAGATGATGTTGTGTAAATTCTTTGAGAGTTTGCTTCAATTTCTTCAATTTTCATCCAAATGTTTTTTCCTTGGAACTTGAAATCTGCATGGCTGATATATCTAAACAATAATGTACAATCAATTTATGGCTTCACTAATCTTTTAATTTCATTATACAAGTGTGTAAAGTTGTTGTTTTAGTAGGATCCCATGAGAATCATCTGTAATTTGTATATTAATTTTTCTAATATGTATACTAGCACAGCCACAAGTAAAGTGATCGGTGAATGTTGATAGACACAACCAACCACTTAGTTTTGTAAAGATAGTTGGCTATTAAACAAAGGCTAAAATATATAATTTTATATCCATTATCCATAACATATTATTAGAGTTAATATAAACACTTGAAACAAATACTATTTAATAAATTAAAAGAACAAAAACTAATAAGAAAAACAAAAACAAAAACAAATTGTTATCGAATCCTTTAACCATCCTTTAACTTAAGCTTATTTAAATCCTAATCAAGATGCATTTAACCATAACTAGAACACCCACATAGTTTGTGGCTGGGAAAATATTTTTTTATTGCTCATATTCTTCTAGTTAAATTGTTCACCTGCCTAGCTACATGTTATCACCGACATTTTCCTTGTCGAGTTATCCATGCATTGCTACCAGCGATCCATTCATCAGTTAGCTACGATTTATTTGTTATATTCCTTTTTTTATAATTGCTTATTTTGACTTTTGATCATAGAATCAATCTCGATAGTATACTTGTCTCATCCTCATCCTTATATGAAAAAGCATAGGCTATAGTCCACCCCAAATCTCAAATAAAAACTAACAAGATAGGACTACCATGAAATGAATCTGTGTTATACACTTGTTACACTTTGGTCAAGCAAGTCTAAAATTCGAGATAATATCTAAATAGCTATGAACATAAATATCTAAATATTTATCCACATAATTATTTTTTCTAATATCAATAAAAAAAATGCTTTCTATATGAGAAAAAAAAGATATACTAATAACTAAAGATGTAACTAAATTTGGATATAACCAACAATGTTGTCTCACTGCAATGAACCTTTCTTCCTAGTGAAGCATGCTTTAATAGATGGTATGAATGCCTGTGTAAATGGAGAATTTCTACGCTAGATACCTACTGATTTCTTGGTTAAACATCATCAGACGCCAAATAATCTCTCTTGTAGTAACTATATGTTCAAGATGTTATGAACTAAATTTTATTTCATCTATTTTTTAATTTATTCTTTTGGATCTTTATGGTAAGGAGGTTCCTTCCACCATATTAATGACATCCTTTTGAACAATGCACTTGTAAATAAGTTTTAGCTTTGATTGTGTATATATACCAATTTCTATTACAACACATATACAAGTTATTGTTATTTCCTTAATTAGAACTATTTTAGTTTTCATTATTTTTTATACATTGAAAAAGAGCATCTACAAAATCATAGATTCTACAGCTACTCCATATTTTGTTTAGTTTTGATGTATTTTATTGTTTTATTTTCATGCTATGGAATTATCATTTATGTTTTGGATCACGATGCATCTGGAAATTTGCAGCTTGGTTTATGGTTGGATTTACGAAGATGGTTATCTAGAATTATCATGATATCATTGATGGACATTATCAACCACCAGTAAGCTACCAAAGTGAGAGTGGCAGGATTTATTTGAGTGTTTTCATTTTGGCTGTACTAGCATGAAACATATACTATCCTGAAACTGCGTCGGATGTTGTTTTCGGTGTGGCTGATGCATCGAATCATGGACTCGCAGAGATCACAAGCCATTGGTTTTGTTCTTATGTAGTTCAACTATTGCAGCTATTCTTCTAGGATTCAATTCGGTGCCAACAAGTAAGCTTTATTTAGTGTTGAGATGCGAAATTAATGCAAGGATTTCAATACTAATGAAAATGATGGATCAATTAGGAGGGATGAAGGAAGAGGGGGAAGGGAGCAGAGNCCAACAAGTAAGCTTTATTTAGTGTTGAGATGCGAAATTAATGCAAGGATTTCAATACTAATGAAAATGATGGATCAATTAGGAGGGATGAAGGAAGAGGGGGAAGGGAGGAGAGCTTCGCTCCCTTGGCAGCCAAAGAGCCGCCCCTAACTGGTGAATTGTGCCACCATTTAGGGGTGACTCTTTGGCTGCCAAGGGAGCAGAGCTGTGCTCCCTCCCCCTCTTACTTCCTCATTATATATATATGTTATAGTTATTTAAATGAAATTGTGATGGGATTAAATGGATATCTATCTACACTGGAAAGAAAGGCCTGCTCCATCGAGGTTGTGAATCTTCTGTTTTCTTGGTTTTGGTTTTAATTTATTTATATCGCTTATTTCCATTCATAGTTCTAGATAGTTGTCTGAGTATTTTGTTGTTCTTACTGCATAGGCGTTATACCTGCACTCTTGAATAGAATTTAGATATGCATTTGTTTTGAGTATTTCGAACATTTCTATACCGAGACCTTAGAACGAATATTTTTATGTTAAATTCTTGGTTTAAAAACTAAACTTAACATATTCAGAATATGTATCCTTCCTTCATGTAAAGATCAAGCTTAATAATGAAAATGTTATCTTCTTGAAATAGTCATTTTGAATTATGACAGCTCCGTTCCAATTCATATTTATTATCTACAATTCAAATTGCTTTGGACAATAACTCATAAATCTCATTAAAAATTTATCATTTTACTCAATATTGAATTGCTCAGTTAACAATGCAGGTTCATTTTTATGGAATACAATTTCTTTGAAGTGTAGATAGATCTCATTTTCAATCCCATCATAATTTCACTATAATTTCATTTAAATAATTATAACATATATATAATGAGGAAGGGAAGAGGGGAGGGAGTTGAGCTCCGCTCCCTTGGAAGCCAAAGAGCCACCTCTAGCTGGTGGCGTGATTCTGAGAATTGCGCCACCAGTTAGGGGCAACTCTTTGGCTTCCAATGGAGCGGAGATTAGCTCCCTCCCCTCTTGCCTTCCTCATTATATATATGAAAATCGATATATGTATAACGATAAAACTCGAGTAAAATGATAAATTTCTTTTATTATCAAAACTCTACATTTACACATGGAGTTCATCGTTATATAGGCAGGCCGAGTTCATTCCTATGATTCCTCATAATAGTTTTCCATTAAAAATAAGAAAAAACTCCTTAAAAGGGAAGAGGGGAGGGAGCTGGGCTCCGCTCCCTTGGCAGCCAAAGAGTTTCCCCTAACTGGTGGCACGATTCTCACAATCACACCACTAGTTAGGGGCGGCTCTTTGGCTTTGAAGGGAGCGGTGCTCAGCTTCCTCCCCTCTTCCCTTCCTCATGATATATATATGAAAATCGATATATGTATAACGATAAAACTCGAGTAAAACGATAAATTTCTTTTATCATCAAAACTCTACATTTACACATAGAGTTCATCGTCATATAGGCAGGATGAGTTCATTCCTCAGATTATTCATAATATTTTTTTATTAAAAATAAGAACAAACTCCTTAAAAGGGAAGAGGGGAGGGAGCTGAGCTCTGCTCCCTTGGAAGTCAAAGAGCCGCCCCTAACTGGTGGCGCAATTCTGAGAATCGCGCCACCAGTTAGGGGTGGCTCTTTGGATTCCAAGGGAGAGGAGCTCAGCTCCCTCCCCTCTTCCCTTCCTCATTATATATATGAAAATCAATATATGTATAACGATAAAACTCAAGTAAAACGACAAATTTATTTTATTATCAAAACTCTACATTTACACATAGACTTCATCGTTATATAGGAAGGGTGAGTTCATTCGTCAGATTCCTCATAACAGTTTTTCATTAAAAATAAGAACAAACTCCTTAAAAGGGAAGAGGGGAAGGAGTTGAGCTCCGTTCCATTGAAAGCCAAAGAGCCGCCCATAACTGGTGGCATGATTCTCAGAATCGCGCCACCAGTTAGGGGCGGCTCTTTGGCTTCCAAGGGAGCGGAGCTCAGCTCCCTCCCCTCTTCCCTTCCTCATTATATAGATAAAAATCGATATATGTGTAACGATAAAACTCGAGTAAAACGATAAATTTATTTTATTATCAAAATTCTACGTTTAGAGATAGAGTTAGAATCATGCCACCAGTTAGGGGTGGCTCTTTGGCTTCCAAGGGAGTGGAGCTCAGCTCCCTCCCCTCTTCCCTTCCTCATTATATAGATGAAAATCGATATATGTGTAACGATAAAACTCGAGTAAAACGATAAATTTATTTTATTATAAAAAATCTACATTTAGAGATAGAGTTCATCATTATATAGGCAAGTAGAGTTCATTCCTCGGATTCCTCATAACATTTTTTCATTAAAAATAAGAACAAACTCCTTAAATAAGCATTGTAATCCTTTTGTGGTTTTGATCATCGGTTGAACCGATCGATGAAAACTGAGTTAGGTGGAATAATTTCCTTCGATCCTGTAGGTGACAGTGATCTTTCACTTCTTTATAGAAATATCGAATTTTAGTTCTTTGTTTTAACTGCAAAATCTCTGAATGGTATCGAGTCACCATTAGAGTAATTTGATTCTCACCTGCAAACTTTGATGACGTGTGATCTCAATCTTGTTGTGAAGATGTGAATAGCCCTGAACTATAAATGAAATAAAACTCCATCTTTCATTTTCTGTTCCGATATATGATACAAGAGTTATGTTTTATTAGTTCTCATGTGTAATAATTCTTCCGTGCAAAATACCCAACGTCATATTCCAAATTATAAACAATACTTACTGCAAAATAAATAAAGGTGAAACAAAACAAGTAAACCCATAATGACTTTTTTTATACAAACCAAATGGTATATTACATAAACGAAATAAGATTTAATATACACATTTATTAATACTTTAATACACATCATTGTTTTCAATTTCTATAAATAAACTTAGTACAATTTCTTGATACATAGATTTAGAAAATATCATAACATAAACGAATTATAAAAAAGGTGTTTAATACATAGCTTTACAAAATATCATAAAATCAATGAATTATAAAAAGGTGTTTGTTATTACACTAAATAAATTCAAAATGGTTATTTACAAATTCGAAAGAAAGAAGACAGCAAGGAGATAGTAAAATAATAGTAAGCTCTCTCTCTATATACATATATTAAATTATAAAAATTATATAAAGTAAAGAAATTATTTCATTTTGATTTATTTACATTATTGGTAATTATATGTTTTGTTTTGTAGAGGTAAATGGAATAACCGGTTGATTCATCAAATCGCCATTTCAGAAAGAGTAAACCTAATGAACCAATAAGAAGCATGCTTCAATCCATCACCTAAAATCAAGCTGAGCACTTAACCAGAATAAATGCAGAACTCACTACTGGAATGAGTGTACTAGGTAAGTTCTAACATTTGTGCAATATTGGATAATATTTCAAAGCATAAGAATATCTAGCTGAAGGATTAGCGGATTATGGTCAAAATCGTATTTAATACATCCAAAATAAAAGATAATGATGCAATTAATATGTGAGTAGACCATTTCCTGGTTCTATGAACATGTGAATATATACTAGTTCAGTGATATTATGTATGGCAGATAAGTTATATGACATTGTGAAAAGTTTGTAATAATTGACCACAACAATGATAATACCCTCGTGTTATCATCAATGCTATTACATGACCAAATTAATTAGATTTTAAAATTATTTTTAATAGTATCTTTCTATCTTTATGTCAATTCTACAAATTTAAGTCCAAAGGAAACTGGGTCCGAAAGGGAATAACTACCTATGTTGTTGTCTAATGTTAATATGAATTAGGTTTTATATTCCAAAATGATAACTTTTGTGGGTAGAGTTTCTTAATATGCATGCCATATGAAGGATGCTTTCCCAAAGAATAAGGTATCTCAAAAGAGAAAAAATGGAAAAATAACAATCCCAAAGGCCAAGATTGATACCAAATTAATATTCACAAGGAAACTCCAAAAAAGATATAGATCACTCAAACTTTGGATCATTTACAAAGGTCCCAACCCCTCTCTCTTTGACTAACATTAACATCATGTGAACATTTGAAAACATGCAATCCCTCATGCATATTATTACAATTGAAAACCCACAAGAGAGGAGGTGAAGATGTGGAAACCCAATAATTTACAACTTTTTAATTTTGAAAGTTTGGCATAAATTATTTCCAATTGGAAAATTAATTTAGTTGCTCGTGCAACAATGAGTTGGGGGAATTTCCAGTAGGGAGGAGTGCGTGGGGAGGAGGAGGGGGATGAGGGTGGAGGAGGGATGTGGCGAAGGGAGGAGGGAGAAGGGAGGGGTGCGAGTTTTTTTTAATTTGTTTTTAATATAATGTTTAGGGGGGCATTTAGGGGGTTAATTTTTTTTAATATTGTTTTAAATTTTATGTTGTGGGGGTTAGGGGGAGGGTTTATAAAAAAAAATATTTATATTTTTTTAATGTAATGTTATGTGGGGGGGGTGGAGTTTAGGGCTTAGGGGGTATTTTTTTTAAATGTTTTTTTAATGTAATGTTGTGAGGGAGGTTTAGGGGGTTAGGGAGGGGATTTAATGTAATGTTGTGGGATTTAGGGGGTTAGGAGATTTTATTTTTTATTTTTTATTTTTATTTTATTAAATGTAATTTGGGGCGGTTAATTTTTGTAGCTATTTTTTAAGTAATGTTGATGTTACCATTAGGGGGGTTTTAAAATTTTGTTATTTTTTTTAATTTATTGGCCGAGGGGGTCAGGGGGTTGGGGGTGTTACTTTTTTTTAATGTAATAGCCTCAAACCGCATTAGGAGGGATGTTTGGAAAGGATCACTTTGGGAATCTTGGAGACATAGAAGATCCAATGGAAGAGGACATTGATGTTCCTAAAGGAAGGAAAACTCAT
>LPNX010397555.1:64973-89403 GCA_001517045.1 Pseudotsuga menziesii | reverse complement strand
AAGAAAAAATTGAAAAATGTATATGTTTTTCATTATAACTTGCTTCTAAATGTATGTTATTTTGTTAAATTTCTAAAAAACACACTTGGAAATATAAATGAAAAATAATTTACAACAAAGATGATTCAAAGGCCCAAAAAAATGCCTCAGAATGAAAATGTGTGATACTGGTATCAAGCCTTTGAAACGAAGGTAATAATAGCTACTAAAATTAGGAGAGAGAAAAACAAGAACTGTGTCGAGCTCTCGTTTCATAGTATAAGTGGTTTCTAGACGTGATCCGATGTAGTAGAGGTTTTCTATTTATGTCTATCATCAATATTAATTGATTAGTTTCGTATTGATATGTTATCAAACATATCTATAGCCTCCCCAAAATAAGCATTATACTGTAGTATTAGGTCTAACTTGGGTGGTCTAGATCTCACTTTATTAATCTTATAAGGTACACAAATGGCCAGGGATATTGAACATATAAGCAATATGGTTAGCATTTTATTGTACTTATCTTGCACAAATTAACTTATGGGTTATGTTAATTAGGATTAATTCATCAGAATCCCTTTGTGACACAAATCCATCTACAAAGTTACAATTTACTAAATTTTAACACCGCAAATGAATCTGGAGAGAATCTATATGTAGTGTCAAAATTTAGTAAATTGTAATACTTCATCGCCAAAATTATAATTTTTCATTGTTGGAGTGACAATAAAAAAAAAAACTAACATAAACGACTAGTTCATATTCTTCTAGCTAGTCATTTTTTATGCAGTGACTAAATTAGTCATTTATGTTAGTCATTTTTAACTCTGTCATTTATAATCTAGTCATGTTTGTTAACTGGTGACTAAATTAGTCATTAATTTTAGTCATTTATAGAACTGGGTCAATCAAACATATTTAGTAGTAAATCACTTAAAAAACCTGTGGTGACTAGAATTTTTAGTCACGTAGTAGCTAATTTCTCATTTTGTACTAGTGCCTCTCTCCCCTCTCTCTCTCCCTCCCTCTATCTCTCTCTCTATTTGTCCCACTCTTTCTCCCTCTCTTCCTCTCACCCACCTCCATCTCTTCCTCTGTCTCTCCCCCCTTGTCTCTCTTCTCCTTTCTCTCTCTCTTTCTCTCCCTCTCTCTCCCTCTATTTCCATCCCTCCCTCCCTTCCCCTCTCTCTCTCTGCTGTCCCTCTCTCTCCTCCCCTCCCTCTCTCGTCCACCCTTAATTTTCAACCCTGAGATTTAACTTTTAACCTTTGGATTCAATTAAAACTATATCCTTAAGGGTTTATGTTAATGTCCATTGTATATATAGATCTTATCATCTATTAAAAAAATGAAGGATTAATAACCGATGTCTAGAAAAATGAAGGATTAATAACCGATGTCTTTTCAAACAAAAGGAAGGAGCAAGTCATAGTGAATGAGCTTATGTGTTATCAAGTTTATAAGTTTTAACGGTTATAGATTTAAAAGGATTAAATAAAGGTTAGGATTTTAAAATGCTAGGTTATAAATGTAAGTATGGTTGAAAGGTTTTTAATTTTAGTAGTTATATATGTTAGTTGTTAGAAGATGGGTATTATGCCTCTCAAAAGTTAGGATTACAATATATATAAGAGATTTAATTAGGCGTTAGGTTTTTAAGTCTGAATAATTAAGGGTTATAAGTGTTGGAGGCTATATTATATAAGTTAATTAGTTTATATATTTGTTAGAGAGTTTAGGTAATAATTTTATTAAGGTTAACTATAGGTTATAATTGCTAGAGGTCAATAATTATGGGAGTTAAGAGTGACGAGTATTATACCAATTGAAAAATATAACCAATAGTTTTGATAAGGGTTGGAAAAGTTGTGGTTATAAGGGCTAAAGTCTATAGATGTTATGTAATTAAATAATTTTGGGTTTATGTTTGATAAAGATTATGTAAATTAATGTTATATAGATTAATGATCATAAATATTAATAGTGTTAAAAACTAGGAGTTAAAATTACAACTTATTAAAGTCTCAAAATTAATAATTACTTAATTCCAAACGTAATCATTATTTAAACGAAGGGTTAAAGCCAAAAGTTAAAAAATTCAAATTAATCATGAAGAATGACATATACTTGGTTAGAACGAAAGCTTTAACTCGAATTAGACTCTATATCGCATATCGTGTTGTTAGTTGTCAACAAAAACTATCTTTAATTTGTGATCATATTATCTTTTCTCACGTACCCTCCCATATCATCTAAAATTTTGCATCTTTTAAACCAGAACAAGTCATTATTTATTTTTAATGATTTTAGCAAAAATAAGGGGAACGAACACGGGTGAGACCATAAGTTCCAATCTGGAGAAGATTGTGGTACTGAAGACACTAATTCTCACAGAAACACGGATTGAAGGAGCTTTTCCGACGATAATGATTCAACAACTTTTTCAGTCGATAATTATTTGGATTTGAATTTATCAGTACCCATTTTGGCGATAAATAACATGATTTGAATATATTGGATTCGAATTCGATTGACCATTACCCACTTTGCATCAAAATAGTTGTAGATCCCTCTCTTTAGTTAGATAGATAGTTGTTGATCCTTCTATATAGATGCTTGCTAGTTGTTGATCACTCTCTGTAGTTAGATAAATAGTTTACACTATCCAAACCAGTGTATGAAGTTTCAATGGCTTAAACCTTCAGGTTTGAATTCTGTCAAGCATAACTTTTTTTCTGTTTTTAACAGTTGAAATTATTCTTTAAAATCAATTTGGACATGAGACTTTTCTTATTCTTGGTCAAGGATTAAATTTCCTTGTTAAGACTGAGCACTACAATTTTCAATCTTAATATTTTCTCCAACAATTTGCTGCAGTTCTCTACTTTCTCAAATTCAAGCTTAATGTTTTCTCTAGTTTTCTCGATGTTTTGATAGTGTTTTAGGTCTGGGCAATACCAATGAAAGAACTTTAATTGGTGACAATTTAAGTCACAAGACATATTTTCTAGTTGATATTTTTCTTTTTCTTTTTCTTAATATGTGATTTACATTTAGAAATAGCAAAGATAATTTTATCAAAGGTAAGGAAAAAGACCCTGCAATTCTAATCAAAACATGTAGTTTCTTAATATGTGATCTATAGTTTGAAATAGCAAAGATAATTTTATGATAGGTAAGGAAAACTATTTATAAGTTTAGAATTGGGAGAACTAACCATTTTTTATTTTTATTTAAACACATAAAACAATATTATATGTTGAACTCAATCAAAACAAATATAAATATCCTAAAACATTCAGTTTAGTTTTTAATAAGAAAATAATAGATTTCTTAAAAGTAATCTTTCTCACCGTCATTATTGATGCAATGCATAATGACGCAATGCCATGCTGGACCAAAAATTGTTAGAACAGATGAATACACATGATTGCATTGCAGTTACAGTCCTATCGGCATGGAGAACTAGGAAAAAAAATACAAAATATTCTCAACATTTATCAATATTTTAAAAAAGAAAAAAATATTTCAAACAATTATGAAGAATTTTGAAACATAAAAATAATAATTGCAAAACTCAAATTATTGTTGATAATTTCCATATTACTTACTTTTTTGAAATTTCCCAAACGGTTATACGATCATTCAAATTCATTTCAAATTACTTAATTTTTTTAAGCAATTTTCCCAATGGCTATATGATCATTCAAATTAATTTTAAGATTCTGGATATATTCCAATTTCATCACAGCACATGGAGCATCATGAAAAACCACAAAATATCTTCAACGATATCGAGAATCGTGAAAAGGCCCCATAATCATGGGAAAAGCAAAACATATCCAACAATATCGAGAATCGTGAAAAAGCATAGGATTATCAAGGTTTAAAAAAAAAAAATTTCCAACAGTTATGAAGAATTTTGAAACAAATAAAAATACTAAAAATATTTTCTAGAAAATACTTATCACTTATTTTTAGTTTCTCAAGTTAGCTCACAAATAGTTTAGTTAGCTATCCAGTGTATACACCAGAAATGTACCTTTATGGATATAGGCCAATTTCTTTATGTAATTTGAGTTACAAGATTATTGGTAAGATTTTATCTTCCAGGATAAAGAAGGTGTTGGGTAGATATATATCCTATGAGCAATTTGGTTTTTTGCATGGTAGGCAAATTCATGATGCTGTGGGTGCCATTCAGGAAGGCATTCATACTATACACAACAAGGGGTTAAAGTCGGTGGTTTTGAAAATTGATTTATCTAAAGCATATGATAGAGTTAGTTGGATTTATCTGAGGGTTATCTTAACCAAAATGGGGTTTTGTGTACCTTTCATTACTTGGGTTATAAGCAGTTTAGCATCCGTTTCTTTCTCTGTTTTGATTAATGGTGTGGCGTCCAGTTTTTTTAGATCTAGAAGAGGACTTAGACAGGGGTCTCCACTTGCACCTTTGTTATTTCTTGTTCTTGCTGAAGGTTTGAGTAGGGCCTTAATATCTGTTAAAAACATGGGTCTTTACAGAGGCATCTCTTTTGGAAATAATATTTCATTGACTCATGTACTTTTTGTTGATGATATTGTCATGATTACTGATGGATCAGCTCAATCTTTGTCAAATTTGTATCAGATCTTGATGGACTTTACTAAATCCACTGGGATGATTATTAATGATGACAAATCATCCTTCTATTATTCTAGGATGGATGATGATGAGTTAATGTCTGTAAAAAATATTTTTTCATATACTATGTCAAAAATTAACAGTGGTATGAAATACCTTGGTTTTTATTTAAAACCTTGCAGATATTTGTTAAAACACTGGGATTGGCTAATTGCTAAAGTTGAAAAATGCATTATGCATTGGAGTCATCGTCGGTTGTCTAGGGGTGGCAAGCCGGTTCTGATTAAGTCTGTTCTTGAAGCTCTGCCTGTTTTTTGGATGCATTTCTGGATTCCTACTAGGATCATCGAGAAAATCAGAAATTTTTGTTTTAAATTCCCATGGTCTGGTGGTGATGGGTCTTCTTCTGGGATGTCGTGGATTTCCTGGAAGGTTTTGGCTAGTCCAAAATCTCTAGGGGGTTGGGGTCTGAAAGTACCTTCTTTATTTGCCAAAGCACTTGCTGCAAAAAGTGTATGGAACATCATTCATGGATCAGGGCTATGGGTTCAAATTGTTCTTCAAAAATATATTTGGCCTCTATCTTTGTTGGACTGGATCAGAGAAAGGGATAAAAAAAATCAGGTATATCCACATGCTGGAAATTTGTGTTTTGGTCTTTTCATCTTATTGGTGATTTTCTGGTCTGGAAGATTGGTAATGGAGCTAACGTTCGAATTGGATTGGATCCTTGGGCAGGGTGCAAATGGTGTCATGGCTTACCTTCTCATTTAATTGAATATCTTCATTCTGCTTGTTATTATTTTTTATAAGATGTTGGGACTGTCCCTATATCTTTCTTAATGGAATAGGGTTGGTTAAGTTCAATTGATCTTGGACTTGTTGAGAATGCCGATATTAATGCTTGGAATGGCTACTTAGCCATACTTAAATCCAGTCATATAAGGTTCAGGATTGAGGATGATACACTTGTTTGGAATCAGGCAAAAAATAGCAAGTACTCTCCCATATGTGGTTACTTACATCTGTTTTTGGAACAACATGAAAGGGAAATTGAGTGGTGGTGGAATATGTTCTGGCATATGAAGTGTCCACTTAAGTCAAAGATTTTTGTTTGGTCTCTTTTTTCAGGGAAAGCCCTTACCTTGGATTCTCTTAACAGCAGGGATTGGGAAGGTCCTGGAAGATGCTACTTTTGCAAGTGTGAGACTGAAACTAATTCACATTTAGGTCTTGATTGTCCATATACAAAATCAGTTTGGAAAGAGATAGAAGCTAAGGTTAATATTCAGAATCTTTGGGTTGGGGACTCAATTCTGTCTTGTTTGAAGAATAGAGTTTTCAAGACTAAGGTACAAAATATTAGATCTTTGCCTATAATAGTATTTTGGTTTATTTGGAAATCTAGAAACAGTTGCTGTTTTGATCACCAAAACGCATCTCCTACGCAGGTCGCAGCATTTAGTCTGGGTTTACTTTCATCTTATCCTTTGGATACTACTATTTTGAAGACCAGAATCATCACTGAGAAAGTTATTGACAAAACAAAACCTTGGGGTTTTTTTTATGGTTCTGCTTCTGGCAAACCACAAGTGTGTGGGGCTGAGGGTATTCTCTACTTTAAAGATGACCATTATATAACTTTTAAAGCTGGTTTGGGGATTGGATCAAATAATTTTGCAGAGTTATCTGCTGTGAAACTACTTATCTATTTGGCTTTGGACAAGTAAATATCACATATTCAGATTTTTGGTGATTCATTGCTAGTTATTAATTGGATCTCTGGAAAATTCAGATGTCATAATATGCATCTTGATCAGTTATTACAGGAGGTTACCAGACTTACTGGTTTTTTTTTAGCAGGCTAACTTTTCACATATTTATAGGGAAAGAAACTTTATTGCTGATAAATTAGCTAATGATGGAGGGAAAGTTCAGCATGGGTTTTGGCTTATCAGTGAGTATCATGGGGCTGGAAGACATGATACTTTTCAGGTCTTTTAATCCTTTTAGTTTTTGGTGACTGGGGGGAATTTTTCCTCGATCTACTTTTGATGATATTTTGGAACATAATGTTTAAACTTTCTATATACAGAAGAATATTTGGTCGATTAAGATATTTTTTATGAAATGCTGATCTTAAATTTGGTCTTGTTTTTTTGGTAGGACTGAAAGATTGATTTATATCAGCTGGGACAAGTCAGTTCTGGAGGAGCTCATTTTATGTTTTGAAGTAGTATTATATTACTGTCTTTTTTAGCAGTATGCATACATACTTACTTGATTTGGATGGATTACTGGTTTCTTGTATACTCTGAGCAGTAGTTGCTGTTTTTTTTATGGATATTGGACAGTTATGTCTTTTTTTATGGTGCAACATTGATTTTGAAAGGATCTTTGAATTTCGACTGGGGCAGTATCACTTCTATACTGTAGAGAAGTACTGATGGTCTTGTCAGTTTCTAAGATGCAGTAAGGTTTTTTAATGTTTACTTGGGGTAGTGATGTGCTGGTAATTGGACACCTTGGAGTGATTTTTTTGACATGGCTTCTCTATGTCTTTGATGCATTTTGGACAGTTGATATTTGACAGTTTTTTTATGCTATCTGGGAATGCTGTCTGGGGTAGTTTATGTTTGAATGTTGTTTTGGAGCAGTTTGCTGGTTTTGATGTTTTTGGATAATACTATGTTTTGAAGAGTTGGAAGGCTTATGTATATGGCATGGTTCCCCTATGTTTTTTATACTTTTGAATAGCTTATTATTGCGCTGAATATTATGGATATATGGTCACTTATCAATTTGATGATAGTGCATCATCCACACAATGTATTTTGTATTTTATATATAAAATAGGATTTTTTTCTATGGAAAAAATATACGCCAGTTACCAGTAAAATTTTAGTTCTTGATTACTACCATATTATTTTATCATTATATGCTATTATACGGTTCTTTCTAGAAAAGCTCTTCAAAGGCATGCGACAGTGAACTCGCTAAGGAGCGACCATCTCTCCGAGGAAGAGAGTTCTAAATTTATACGAAACTGAACTCTCCAAGGACGTGACCAACTCACAAGAATGGCTCGAGGTAATAACTTCATTGCAAAGAGATCATGAATTTAAATTTATTTAAAGAAAATATATCGTTTTCATATATATGGAGATATTTTGTCATTTGTGATACATATGAGTGGTAAGAGGCAGTAATCGTAATGATTAAATGAATTTCTATCAAGGATATCAAAGAGTTTGGTGAAAGAACTTTACATATTATAATTTCTATATTAAAGATTTTGGTTACCGAATTTCAAATCATATAAATTTTATATTTTAAAATGGAATTATTTTAATGATACGAGTTATTTTATATTTATTTTATAGGTTAAAAATTGTATTTTAAATAAAATATATATATATTTTTAAGAATTTTAATTAAAAGAATTATTATCAAGATTTTTAATAAACCTATTATTTGCGAAAGTGAATTAAATAAATATTAATATCGTAAGCAATTTAAAAATATGAATTATATTCACATGTATTTTTTTGAATTTAAATTGAATTTTTTTTTTAATAAAAATCTTATATGTTAATATATATAAACATATAATCACAATTATGTATATTAATATTTGTCATAATCATCTTTCTAAATTTCAACCATATTATTGGTTCCATCACTTTAATGTCTTCTATTATTTCTAGATAGTTCTTATATATATAGGCCAATCTCTTATGTTTCTCTTTATATCTTTGGCTCCTTTCTTTTTTTTATTCTCTTTGTTTTCATTTGTTTTACTATAGTTCTTTGAGTATTGTGATGATACACTTGAAAAAACTTTAGTAATTAGACTTTGAAGGTTTTGTATAGAATTCTTTTGCAATTATTTTATGGAGATTTGTGGTTCATGAAAGAGGGGGCTTTAGTGATTAGAATTGTGAAGGAATATACATACAAATTTTAGAATTATTCTCTAGGGATATCTAGAGAGTGAATGATAAAATATAAATTACCAAACTAACATAAAGTTGATCATACTCTCTCAACATGTCCTTTTGTAATATCCTTTCTTTGACTTAATGATTAGTAAGAAGCTAATTAACACTAAATCTTGATAAATTAAGAAGTGTTCGAAGTTAATAAGCTAAAAAATATTAATTATCTCATAGTAATTGAGTTTTAAAGATTAATTATCTTAAGTTAAATATTCTTAAAATTAATTAACTAATTAAGTTAGCTAATAATTAAGTTAAACAATAAATATTTTAAGATTAAATAAAAATAATTATAATAAAATTAAGATGGTTTAGCTCATCTTAATTTGGTCGACCATTCCATCCGGCACGATTTTGATTATGAAGCATATTGATATATAAACCATAGGTGCAAAGGATATAAAATGTGAAATATTTAAAATGGATTGATTATGAGCTATTTTATGTAGATAAAATGTAAGTGGTAGGCTGCTCCAATACCACATTGTGTGTGTAAATTGTAATTTACATCATGTTAAAATTGAGATTATATAAAAATAAACATATGGAAATCAAGGTAGTATATTGAATATATTTTGTTTTAAGTTAATTTAAATAGTTAATTATTTGGAAGGAAATGTTTAATATCTTAGAAGAAATTATTTTATGTTATTTTGAATAGTTAAAATACTTCAGTTAGTTATGTTATTGAAGGTGGAAGTTACATTATATGATTATTTAAAGAAGCGAGATATTACTTATTAAAAGTTTAGGTGTATTAAAGGGATCCCGTTATTGATTTAGTAATTCAAATAGTTAATTACTTAGAAGAAAAGATTTAATATATTGTACGAAAGTATTTTATGTTATTTATGAATAGTTAAAATACCTACAATGAATACTTGGCTATGCTTAGAAAGTAGACTTGTGTTAGTTATGTCATTGAAGGTGGAAGTTACATTATATGATTATTCAAAGAAGTAGGATATAATTTATTAAAAGTTCAGATATATTAAAGAGATTGGATTATTGATTTGGAAATTTCTAATTTAGGGATATAATTTTGAACCCGTTAATGAGGTGGCCACCCACCTATTCCACTGGCTCAAAATAGTTTCTTATGTTGACAGTTTTCTTGTAATTTTCTACAATTTTTGCGGGTCCTAAAATTTTTGGGTCGTTTTGAGGCCCTAAAGGACGTTTTATTGCAATTCAGGGGGACAAATGGTTTCCATTGGAATTCATTTTTCTCCAATCAGAAGTTGTAAATATTGGATAGACCTTTCCAATGGGATATTGAGTACCCTAAAAGGAGATCATATGCAAAATTTATGACCCCGAGAAGTTGATTGTTCAACTAACCACCTTGGGGCTGAAAACTTCATGATGATTAATCTCTTAGGGTTAGTTGTAGGGTTTTTATGCCTCTCCATGGATTTATGATAAAAAGGACCTTTGGCCTCCTTTTTTATTCACCTTGTCGCGAGTGAGCGTAGCTGCCACATCTCTTCTCAACGATACAACTGCCATCATTCTAGATGCTTTTGGTTTACAGTTTATTTTGTTTCATTGATTTAATAGAATCTAAGTTTACTGTAACACTATGTTTATCACCATATGCATCCATGCATCTCAGTATATATATTCTCTTTCATTTTGTTCTCACATAAATATGGATTAGTGGTATCACAACTTTATGCTCTTGTGGTTTCTTAGTGTAGGTCCTTGACGAGATCTGAATATCGAGAGTTGGGTATTGAACTAGTTGAGCTTGGGGAAACTACTTCTCGTTGTCCAAAGTAGCCTCACATTGCGGGAGAATAAAATAGAGATGACAGAGAAGGAGATTCTGTTTAAATGTTGCTCGAGGAATACCTTGCACAACAAAGGAACGAGATGATGGATAACTTTGCCCAAATCCTTCTGAGAATATCGACGGTAGAGAAGGCACCTTCAACGAGCATCTGTTTTGGGGGTGCGACTCCCTTCAAGGTACAAGTTAACTTTGACATTCCCTTATTTGAAGGAAAGATAGTTGCAAATGCTTTGGAAAATGGTTAAGTCTATTAGAGGGTTACTTCTCTGTTCAAAAATTTTTCGACAGCGAAAAGATCACCTTCACACTCCTTAAGTCCCTCCCCCATGTCAAATATTGGTGAGATGGGTACTGGGAGAGGCATCCAAAGGATTAATTTGAGATATTAAAAATAAAACCCACTCAGGAATCTTCTGTCGATGTTTCCAAAGAGGAATTATACCCTGTTAGAAACTATGATGACTAATACACTTGATGGATGACATTGTACTAGGAAAGAGACCAAACATTACCAGATTATACTAATATATTCCATACCATGCGCTCAAATATGGGTATTAGAGACTACGAATGGCACTTGTTTCTAAAATAACATAATGCTCTACATAGTTACATTCAATCAGAGATGGATTTCCTTGACATATCCTCATTGGGAGAGGCTTACCGATACGTTGTCAAAATCAAGAAAAAGTTTAAGAAAAGGAATAAGTGATATTTTGGGTCTGCAAATCAGTAGGAGAAGCTGGGAAAAAGTGGTCGTAACTCACAACCCAAACAATAGAGCAAGGATGTCCAAAGTCACGACAACCAGTCCAATCCACATACAAAGAAGGGTTATGTGAAATTGAAGAAGGACACCAGCAAGTGGTGCAAGTTCCATAAAATACCTTGGAACAACACAGATGAATGTTTCTCAAAGAAGTCATTGTTGGCTGAGAAAAAATACTTGGATCCAGACTCTGACTCATAAACTGATGTAGAGAAAGAAATGTGTAAGTAGATCATTAACGCAGATCCTAATGCTAGCATAACAATTGCAAAGATCTAGCCAGAAGAGTCAGAGGAAGTGGAGTGCTTCTTCCACTTACAACTGTGGGTGCAGGGGACTCCGCTACATTTCATTGTCGACAATGGTAGTTAAAACAACCTCATCTCGGTTGAGGTTGTCAAAAATATTGAATCTTTCGATGGTTCCACATCCCCAACCCTACAACATTGGTTAGCTAAGCCATGGATGAGACATCCACATTAGTAAACAATGTCGCCTCTCCTACGGCATCAAGCCCTTCAAATATGAGGTAATGTGTGATGTTCCCCCACTTGAATTTTGTGATGCTCTTTTAGGACAACCATATATATGGAAAGACCAAGCTTTGTATGAATTTGGACCTCATACTGTCATTATTAATTTGGGAAAGAAACTCTACAGGATACCAGAGACACTTCTTGCTACTGCAGTGTCTCTCATCACAGTGAAGTAGTGTAGGAAGGTAATCTCCCAGACAGGAAAATTCGTACTCTTGATGGTTCGCTCTGAGGGGGAATGAAATATCACATCAACATCCACCACTTGCACACTGAATCTCTACGCAGCAGAAACAAGTGGACAAGATTGTTGAATCATACAAAGAAATTTTCACCACACCTGTTAGGGTATCAGTACATTTTCAGGTCAAGAATTCCATTGATTTGATTCCTGGTGTGCCTTTACCTAATGGACCAGTCTACACATGTTCCCTCATGGAGAATGAAGTTATCAAATGTTAGATTCAAGAGTTAGTCAAAAAGGGGCACATTTGACCCAACTCCTCACCTGTGGGATCCCAATTATGTTGGCACCGAATAAATATGGGACATGGTGACTTTGTATTAACCACAAGTTATAAACAAGATCACAGTCCAAAATCGGTACCCCATTCTTTGGATCGATGACCTCCTAGATCACCTTAAGGGGGGCAATTATTTCTATAATATTGACCTGAATTTCTGCTATAATCAAGTGTTGATTGTGCAGACTGATGTCTGGAATACTTCCATCAAATATTGAGAAGGACTTTTGGAGTGGTTGGTCATGCCTTTGATAAGTTTTCCTCGACTTACAACATACCAACATGCTCTATGACAGTTGAACTTCTGAACCATTATAACTTCTTTGTAACTAAACATGGTGGGTAGTCACCCAATCATCTCAGCATCCTATATAAGCATGCACATTAATGTAATATAGCATCTTTCTGATCATCATCTAATTACACCATTTTTTATGGAGAAGAAGTAATAAATTATTTGGAATTCTTGCATATTTTCTGTGTGTATATTTCTTGTGAGCCTAGTGTGTTTCTTGAAATGATGGTTCTTCTTATATGCTTCCACCATAATAGAACTGGACTCACTCAGTCAATTTTTGTCCCTAGCATGCACATGGGCACGTCTTAGATTAGTCACCTCTCCTACGACATCAAGCCCTTCAAAGATGAGGTAATGATTGATGTTGCCCCACTTGAAGTTTGTGGTGTTCTTTTAGGAAAACCATAGATGTGGAAACACCATGTTGTGTATGATTCTAGACCTCATAGTGTCATTATTACTTTGGGAAATAAACTCTATAGGATACCAGAGAAACTTCCTACTACGACAGTGTCTCTCACCACAGTGAAGCAGTGTAGGAAGGTAATATCCCAGACAGGGAATTTTGTACTCTTCATGGTTCATTTTGAGGGGGAATAAAACATCATAGAAACATCCACCACCTCCACACTGAATCCCTCTATGCAACAGATACATGTGGACAAGATCATGGAATCATACAAAGACATATTCACCACACCTATTGGGGTTCTAGTACATTGTCAGGTCAAGCATTCCATTGATTTGATCCCTGGTTTTCCTTTACCTAATGGTTTAGTCTACATGTATTCCCTCATGCAGAACAAAGAAATCAAATTCTGAATTCAAGAGTTAATCCAAAAGGGGCACATTCGAACCATCTCCTCACCTTGTGGGAGCCTATTTGTGTTGGTACAGAATAAAGATGGGACATGGAAACATTGTAATTACTATCGATCTCTAAACAAGATCACAGTCCAGAATCAGTATCCCATTCCTTGAATCGATGACCTCATCGATCAGCCCAATGGGGCAAGTATTTTAGTAAGATCAAATTGAAGTTCGGATATCATCAAGTGTCGATTGAGCATGCTGATGTTTGGAATACTACCTACAAATATCTGGAAGGCTTTTTTGAGTGGTTGGTCATGCCTTTCGGCTTGACTAATGCTCCAACAACCTTCATGAGGATGATGGATGACATTCTATGTCCATTCACCAATTCCTTTGTGGTCGTATATCTAGATGATTTCCTCATATACAGTAGAACATGGGAAGAACATACCCAACATATCCACTAGGTCCTTAACACTTTGCAACAACACAAGTTATATGCCAATATAGATAAGTGCTCATTTGGCATGGAAAGGGTTTAGTATCTAGGATACATTGGGGACAAACATCATGTTCATGTAGATCCAGCTAAGATTGAAGTCGTTCGCAATTGGTCAACCCCGACGACTCTCACAAAGCTTCGCAGATTCCTAGGCCTTGCAAAATTCTATCGTATATTTGCGGTGGGATTCTCTAATCTTTCTTAGTCCATCAGCTAGGTGACCAAAGGGAGATCTAAGTCCAAGTTCATCTGGTCCAAGCCACAACAACACGAATTTGAGGAGCTGAAGCAACGCTTATGTTTGGCGCATGTCCTTACCTTACAATATATACAACAACCCTTTGAAATCGAGACAAATGCTTCAGACTACATTGTTGGTGCGGTCCTCACTCAGCAAGGCCATCCAGTGGCATATCATAGTGATACACTTTAAGATATAGTTTGCAAGTACCCCACCCATGATAAGGAAATGTACTCCATTGTCCAAGCCTGCCGCCAATGGAAGCATTACATCCTTAGAAAATAAATAGTCATCCACACTGATCATAAGCCCTTGTAGTTCATGCAAACCCAAGGAAAGTTATAGAATGACTGCCACCAGAAGTGGTCCACTTACTTGCAACAATTATACCTAAACATTAAATATAAGAAGGGAAACACCAATCGAGTCATTGATTGCCTCAATAGACCTCCAGCGGCTGCTATAACCATGGTGCTCAACTCTTGTGGCCATGAGACCTATGGGTGGCATGAACTATATGAAAATGATCCTGATTTCGCTCTTATCTATCAATCCTTATGTGTAGGTACACCAGCGGCATACTTTCATCTTCAGGAAGGATTGTTATGCCACCTGGCCCATCTCTATGTTCCTTCAAGCAAGCATGCAAAGATGATTTGGGAATCACATTACAGTCAAGTGGCACGGAACTTTGGTATTGAGAAGAAATTGGTAGTTTTGAAGAAGTATTTTCATTGGCTGAAACTTTGACAAGACATCGACCAATATATCATACCTGCATTTCCTATGCAATCACAAAACCATCCGTTAAAAATAAAGGATTGCACACCCACCTTCCCACTCCAAATGGGCCATCAAAATCCATATCCATGGATTACATGTCAAGACTACCTTCAAATAAGCATGGTAATGACTTTGTTTGTGTGCTTATGGATCACTTCTCTAAGACGACAATTCTAATAGCTTGTAAGAAGAGAATCTATGTCGAAGCCACTGCTAAGCTATTCTTCGAGAATGTTTGGGTTCATTTTGGGCTGCCACATACTATCATTTCAAATCAGGACAACAGGTTCCTGAGTAGTTTTTTGTCTAGTCTATGGTCATTGATGGATACCAAGATCACCAAATCAATTGTCTTCCAACCCCTAACTGATGGAAAAATAGAGGTAGTTAACCAAATTATTGTGCATATTCTGAGAATGTAAAATTCTAAACATCCCCACACATGGGATGAGATACTTCCTTATGTTCAACATAGCTATAATCGAATTCTGCATAGATCTA
This sequence comes from Pseudotsuga menziesii, assembly GCA_001517045.1. NCBI lineage: Eukaryota > Viridiplantae > Streptophyta > Pinopsida > Pinales > Pinaceae > Pseudotsuga > Pseudotsuga menziesii. The sequence goes on along the minus strand of LPNX010397555.1, from coordinate 74,031 downwards.
CTGGTCACAACCCTTTTGAGGCGTGTTTTGATTTCCAACCATTGGCCATGATTAATGTTTCTCTACCCCTTGCATCCACACATGAGGAATATTCCCATGCTTAGTCTGATATTGATAAGGCCACCATATTTGTTGAACAAATCCATCACATCTGCTAATAGGTCCATGAAATTTTGGAAAAAGAAAATACTAAATACAAGCAGTGACATGACTAGCATCGGGTTCCACATAAGTTCCAGGTTGGGGATAAGGTTTGGTTTCATTTACAGAAAGAGAGGCTCATAGGACCCAATCGAAAGCTTCATCCACTTCAATATGGGACATACAACGTCACCAAGGTAGTTGGTGATAATTATTTTGAATTAAGCATTCCTCCATTCCTTGGCCTACACCTAGTATTCAATGTGGAGCTCATTCGACCATATTTTGCACCATTGTTGGACACCTCAAAGGTGGAAGAACAATTGACACCTAAAGAGCTTAATCTTGACTTCTTGGAACAAGAAACCATTGATTAGATCATGGACACATAGGTTAAGGGCACCCGCCAATAGAAGATCCAACTATATAGAGTTGTTAAAGCAAGAAAACTCCTCCACCAAGGAAAGTTGGTCACCAAGAGTCAAGTTCAATATAAGTTTCCTGATTTGATGGGGGAACTCAACGCAATGGAGACCATTTCTTCCTAAGGGGGGAGGAATAATATAGATGGGTATAGGTGGACACCCACCTATTCCACTCCCTCAAAACGGTTTCTCATGTTGACAATTTTCTTATAATTTTCTATGATTTTTCGGGTCCTAAACTTCCAGGGCCGTTTTGAGGCCCTAAACGATGTTTTTTAGCAATTTGAGAGGCCAAATGGTAAAAATTGGCATGCAATTTTTCCCAATCAAAGTTGTAAATCTCAGATAAACCTTTTGAATGGGATATCGAGCACCCAAAACAAAGATTGTATGCAAAAGTTATGACCTTGAGAAGTTGATTGTTCATCTAACCACCTTGGGGCTGCACACTTCATGATGATTCATCTATTAGGTGTTGATGTATTTGTAACTTTGGAATGTATTCACTTGTATATCTTATGTATTTTACCCCGATGTTTATTCCAGGAAGTTTCTGTAATGTATTTGAGTCATGTCATGCCCCGATGTTCCTATCGGGAGATTCAATAATGTAAACAAGTCATGTAAATTCATTGTGGGTAACCTCCTATTAATCAAGGGTTAAATTCCCCGAAATTGTGGGTCCCTAGGGTTATTAGACTCTCCTAGAGAAGTCCGCCCTAGTGAGTTATTGTCAAGTCAGGAATTAGTATAAATAGAGAGTGAACCTCTCTATTTATCACACATTCACTCACACTCAATTGTAGTGCATAACTGAGAGAGAAGAAGTTGTTGGGACAAGAGAGAGAGAGACTACTGCTGTCGGGAGATCACCTTACTGTTTTGGGGTTTTAATTTTGGTGTTGATTCTATCTCTGAGGAAGTTGCGGGGTTTTCTCCTTTATGGTTTCCCCGAGGAAAATCTTTCTGTCAATTGTCTCTTGTGTTTCATTGATGTGCTTGTTATTCTCTTAGTTAAATATCCTAAGATAATGCTAGCTTGAATGATAAAATTATAACATTAGGGTCGGGTTTAGGGTTTCCTACCTCTCCAAGGATTTATGATAAAAGGCCCTTCGACATCCTTTTGTACTCATCTTTTCATGAGTGAGCATAGCCGTGACATCTCTTCTTCGAGATACAACTACCTCCATTCTAGCTTCTTTTGTTTTACATTCTGTTATGTTTCATTCATTTAATAGAATTTGAGTTTACTGTATCACTGTGTTTATCGCCATATATATCTGTGCATTTGAATATATATGATATTTCATTTCGTTCTCACATAAATCAAGATCATTGGTATCATAGGTTTCTTCTCTTGTGATTTCTCAGTGCATGTCCTCGACGAGATTTGAATATCGAGAGTTGGGTCTCGAACTAGTTGAGCTTGGGGGAAATACTTCTCGTCATTCGAAGAAGCCTCACATGGAGGGAGAAGAAAAGAGAGATGACGGAGCAGGATATCTTGTTAAAATATTTCTTGAGGAAGCCCTCGTGCAACAAAGGAATGAGATGATGGATAACTTCAGCCAAATCCTTTTAAGAATGCCGACGGCAGCATATGCACCTTCAACGAGCAGCGGTTTTGGGGTTGCAACTCCCTTTAAGGAAAAATATAACTTTGACATCCCCTTATTTGAAGGAAAGATATATGCATATCCTTTGGAAAATTGGTTAAGTATGTTAGAGGGTTACCTCTATGTTCAAAATTTTTCTGACAATGAAAAAATCACCTTCACGCTCCTTAAGTCTTTCCCCATGTCAAATATTGATGGGATGGGTACTGTGATAGGTATGCAAAGGGTGAATAAGAGATATTCAAAATAGAACTCACTTGGGAATATTTTGTCAATGCTGTCAAATAGGAATTCTACCCTGTCAGAAACTATGATGAACAATACACCTAGTGGACAACATTGCACTAGGAAAGAGACCAAACAGTACCGAAGTATAATAATATATTCCATATGTTGCACTCAAAGGTGGGTATTAGAGACTGGAAATGACACCTGGTTCTAAAAAACTACAGTGTTTTGCATAGGTACATTCAATCAGAGATGGATCTCCTAGACATATCCTCAGTGGGAGTAGCTTATGGATACGCCGTCAAAATCGAGCAAAAATTTAAGAAAAAGAATAAGCAGGATTTTAGGTCTACAAATTAGTAGCAGAAGCTAGGAAAAAGTGGTCCTAACTCATGAACCCAAAGGAAAGAACAAGGATGACCAAAGTCTAGACAACCATTCCAAGCCTGAAACGAAGAAGGGTAACAAGAAATTGAAGAAGGAAACCAGCAAGTGGTGCAAGTTCCATAAAATCCACTGGCACAACACTGATGAATGCTTCTCAAAGAAGTCATTGTTGGTTGAGACAAAATCCATTGATCCAAAATATGACCCAAACACTCATGGAGAAAAACAAATGGGTAAGCAGATCATTGACATAGAACCTAGTGCCACCATAAAAACCAAAAACATCTAGCTGGAAGAGTAAGAGGATCCAGATGAAGTAGAGCACCTCTTCCACTCACAACTGAAGCAATCAGCTTCAGGACATGAAATCCATATTTAAATAATAATTTATGATATATATTGAAGATGATGAATATTACAATTGGTACTCGCCTTTATAGGCTCGAGTGTGTACAACGAAAGGTCACACCCTTTCGGATACTAGTTAACTAATTTAACTTAATATTTATTGAATATTTGTTACATTGCCACTCCCTTTAAGGGAGATTTATCCTCAAAATTGTGTTAGAGAAAGATGTATTTGTTGGAATTGTTAAGATTCCAATGTGGAATCTTCCTCCGGGAGGTTTTTCCATTTTATAAGGTACTCTTTAATTATTCTCGTCCTTAATCTTCTTTCGTAGGTAGTAATGATATATTATGGTTCAAAAATAATTCTTCCTTCATCATCTAACATGCGAAGTAGTGTTTGTGCCTATTTGTGTTGACCTATAATCCTTTTTAAGCATGAAACATGGAAGAAATTGTCGACACGACTTGATTTTGGTAGTTCTAATGCATATGCCACATGGCTGATCTTCTTATTGATTTGATATGGGCCATAAAATTGTGAAGCTAATTTATTATTTCCACTTTTTTTAGTGACAATTATTTATAGGGTTGTAATCGTACAAATACCCAATCTCCAACTTTAAATTCTCTTCCCGTTTGATGTCGATCTACTTGCTTCTTCATTCTATTCCTTGCGGTGTTTAGATTCTCTTTAAGTATTTGTACAACCTTTTGATTTTCTTTTAAATGGTCTTTTACTAAGGCAACCCTTGCTTGGTTGGTAATGATATCCTTCCATTTTGGGGGTGCATATCCATAGAGGGCTTGAAAAGGTGTCATTTTTGCTGATGTGTGATAAGTAGAATTATACCACCATTCTGCAAGATGTAACCATTGAACCCATTTATTTTTTTTGTCATCTACGAAGCAACGAAGGTAGGTCTCTAAGCATTTGTTGACAACTTATGTCTAGCCATCTGTCTGAGGATGATAAGATGAGCTCATGTTAAGTGTTGTTCCAATTTTCTTGCAGAATTCTTTCCAAAAGCTACCTTTAAATTTGGCATCCCTATCACTCACGATAATCTCAGGGAAGCCATATAACTTGTAGATATTTTTACAGAAGGGTTCTGTGGTTTACTTATCAGAATCAGTTCTCTTTACTCCTATAAAATGTGCATATTTGGTTAACCTATCTTCTACTACTAGTATTTTGTCTTTCCCATCTAATATGGGTAGACCTTTAATGAAATCCATAGAAATTTCCTCCCACTTCTGGTTTGGAATATGCAATGGATGGAGTAACCCGGGACTTGAGAAATTCTCTGCTTTATTTCTCTGACAAGTGTCACACTCTGCAACACACTTGTGAATGTCGGTGTTCATACCTTTCTAGAAGAATGATTGCCTTGCATTATAGTAGGTTTTATAAAATCCTACATGCCCCGCAATAGGTCAGTCATGTGATTCTTTACATACCTTGTTCTTAAATTTAGAATTTGCACTTAAGTAGATTCGTCCTTTGTACCATTAGAGATCATTTTTCCATTCAAAGTTTGGATACTTATTTATGTTGTTAATTATGGACAATTCAAATTGCTTTGGACAATAACTCATAAATCTCATTAAAAATTCATTCCAATTCATATTTATTATCTACAATTCAAATTTATTATCTACAATTCCCATTGCTTTGGACAATAACTCATAAATCTTATTAAAAATTTATCATTTTACTCAATATTGAATTGCTCAGTTAACAATGCAGGTTCATTTTTATGGAAGTACAATTTCTTTGAAGTGTAGATAGATCTCCTTTTCAATCCCATCATAATTTCACTATAATTTCATTTAAATAATTATAACATATATATAATGAGGAAGGGAAGAGGGGAGGGAGCTGAGCTCCGCTCCCTTGGAAGCCAAAGAGCCACCTCTAACTGGTGGCGTGATTCTGAGAATTGCGCCACCAGTTAGGGGAAACTCTTTGGCTTCCAAGGGAGCAGAGATTAGCTCCCTCCCCTCTTCCCTTCCTCATTATATATATGAAAATCGATATATGTATAACGATAAAACTCAAGTAAAATGATAAATTTCTTTTATTATCAAAACTCTACATTTACACATGGAGTTCATCATTATATAGGTAGGCCGAGTTCATTCCTCCGATTCCTCATAACAGTTTTCCATTAAAAATAAGAAAAAAATCCTTAAAAGGGAAGAGGGGAGGGAGATGGACTCCACTCCCTTGGCAGCCAAAGAGTTGCCCCTAACTGGTGGCATGATTCTCACAATCACGCCACCAGTTAGGGGCGGCTCTTTGGCTGTGAAGGGAGCGGTGCTCAGCTTCCTCCCCTCTTTCCTTCCTCATTATATATATGAAAATCGATATATGTATAACGATAAAACTCGAGTAAAACGATAAATTTATTTTATTATCAAAACTCTACATTTACACATAGAGTTCATCGTTATATAGGAAGGATGAGTTCATTCCTCAGATTATTCATAACAGTTTTTTATTAAAAATAAGAACAAACTCCTTAATTGGGAAGNGGCTTCCAAGGGAGCGGAGCTCAGCTCCCTCCCCTCTTCCCTTCCTCATTATATATATGAAAATCGATATATGTATAACGATAAAACTCAAGTAAAATGACAAATTTCTTTTATTATCAAAACTCTACATTTACAAATAGACTTCATCGTTATATAGGCAGGGTGAGTTCATTCGTCAGATTCCTCATAACAGTTTTTCATTAAAAATAAGAACAAACTCCTTAAAACGGAAGAGGGGAAGGAGCTGAGCTCTGTTCCCTTGGAAGACAAAGAGCCGCCCCTAACTGGTGGCATGATTCTCAGAATAGCGCCACCAGTTAGGGGCGGATCTTTGGCTTCCAAGGGAGCGGATCTCAGCTCCCTCCCCTCTTCCTTTCCTCATTATATAGATGAAAATCGATATATGTGTAACGATAAAACTCGAGTAAAACGATAAACTTATTTTATTATCAAAACTCTACGTTTAGAGATAGAGTTAGAATCGTGCCACCAGTTAGGGGTGGCTCTTTGGCTTCCAAGGGAGCGGAGCTCAGCTCCCTCCCCTCTTACCTTCCTCATTATATAGATGAAAATCGATATATGTGTAACGATAAAACTCGAGTAAAACGATAAATTTATTTTATTATCAAAACTCTACGTTTAGAGATAGAGTTCATCGTTATATAGGCAGGTAGAGTTCATTCCTCGGATTCCTCATAACATTTTTCATTAAAAATAAGAACAAACTCCTTAAATAAGCATTGTAATCCTTTTGTGGTTTTGATCGTCTGTTGAACCGATCGATGAAAACTGAGTTAGGTGGAATAATTTCCTTCGTTCCTGTAGCTGACAGTGATCTTTCACTTCTTTACAACAATATCAAATTTTAGTTCTTTGTTTTAACTGCAAAATCTCTGAATGGTATCGAATCACCATTAGAGTTATTTGATTCTCACCTGCAAACTTTGATGACGTATGATCTCAATCTTGTTGTGAAGATGTGAATAGCCCCGAACTATAAATGAAATAAAACTCCATCTTTCATTTTCCATTCCGATATATGATACACGGGTTACGTTTTATTAGTTCTCATGTGTAATAATTCTTCCGTGCAAAATACCCAACGTCATATTCCAAATTATAAACAATACTTACTACAAAATAAATAAAGGTGAAACAAAACAAGTAAACCCATAATGACTTTTTTTTATACAAACCAAATGGTATATTACATAAACGAAATAATATTTAATATACACATTTATTAATACTTTAATACACATCAATGTTTTCAATTTCTATAAATAAACTTAGTACAAGTTCTTGATACATAGATTTAGAAAATATCATAACATAAACGAATTATAAAAAAGGTGTTTAATACATAGCTTTACAAAATATCATAAAATCAATGAATTATAAAAAGGTGTTTGTTATTACACTAAATAAATTCAAAATGGTTATTTACAAATTCGAAAGAAAGAAGACAGCAAGGAGATATTAAAATAATAGTAAGCTCTCTCTATATATACATATATTAAATTATAAAAATTATATAAAGTAAAGAAATTATTTCATTTTGATTTATTTACATTATTGGTAATTATATGTTTTGTTTTGTAGAGGTAAATGGAATAACTGGTTGATTCATCAAATCGACATTTCATAAAGAGTAAACCTAATGAACCAATAAGAAGCATGCTTCAATCCATCACCTAAAATCAAGCTGAGCGCTTAACCAGAATAAATGCAGAACTCACTACTGGAATGAGTGTACTAGGTAAGTTCTAACATTTGTGCAATATTGGATAATATTTCAAAGCATAAGAATATCTAGCTGAAGGATTAGCGGATTATGGTCAAAATCGTATTTAATACATCCAAAATAAAAGATAATGATGCAATCAATATGTGAGTAGACCATTTCCTGGTTCTATGAACATGTGAATATATATTAGTTCAGTGATATTATGTATGGCAGATAAGTTATATGACATTGTGAAAAGTTTGTAATAATTGACCACAACAATGATAATACCCTCGTGTTATCATCAATGCTATTACATGACCAAATTAATTAGATTTTAAAATTAGTTTTAATAGTATCTTTCTATCTTTATGTCAATTCTACAAATTTAAGTCCAAAGGAAATCGGGTCCGAAAGGGAATAACTACCTATGTTGTTGTCTAATGTTAATATGAATTAGGTTTTATATTCCAAAATGATAATACCCTCGTGTTATCATCAATGCTATTACATGACCAAATTAATTAGATTTTAAAATTAGTTTTAATAGTATCTTTCTATCTTTATGTCAATTCTACAAATTTAAGTCCAAAGGAAACCGGGTCTGAAAGGGAATAACTACCTATGTTGTTGTCTAATGTTAATATGAATTAGGTTTTATATTCCAAAATGATAACTTTTGTGGGTAGAGTTTCTTAATATGCATGCCATATGAAGGATGCTTTCCCAAAGAATAAGGTATCTCAAAAGAGAAAAAATGGAAAAATAACAATCCCAAAGGGCCAAGATTGATACCAAATTAATATTCACAAGGAAACTCCAAAAAAGATATAGATCACTCAAACTTTGGATCATTTACAAAGGTCCCAACCCCTCTCTCTATGACTAACATTAACATCATGTGAACATTTGAAAACATGCAATCCCTCATGCATATTATTACAATTGAAAACCCACAAGAGAGGAGGTGAAGATGTGGAAACCCAATAATTTACAACTTTTTAATTTTGAAAGTTTGGCATAAATTATTTCCAATTGAAAAATTAATTTAGTTGCTCGTGCAACAATGAGTTGGGGGAATTTCCAGTAGGGAGGAGTGCGTGGGGAGGAGGAGGGGGATGAGGGTGGAGGAGGGATGTGGCGAAGGGAGGAGGGAGAAGGGAGGGGTGCGAGTTTTTTTTAATTTGTTTTTAATATAATGTTTAGGGGGGCATTTAGGGGGTTAATTTTTTTTAATATTGTTTTAAATTTTATGTTGTGGGGGTTAGGGGGAGGGTTTATAAAAAAAAATATTTATATTTTTTTAATGTAATGTTATGTGGGTGGGGTGGAGTTTAGGGCTTAGGGGGTATTTTTTTTAAATGTTTTTTTAATGTAATGTTGTGAGGGAGGTTTAGGGGGTTAGGGATGGGATTTAATGTAATGTTGTGGGGAGTTAGGGGGTTAGGAGATTTTATTTTTTATTTTTATTTTTTTATTTTATTAAATGTAATGTGGGGGGGTTAATTTTTTAAGCTATTTTTTAAGTAATGTTGATGTTACGGTTAGGGGGGTTTTAAAATTTTGTTATTTTTTTTAATTTATTGGGCGAGGGGGTCAGGGGGTTGGGGGTGTTAATTTTTTTTTAATGTAATAGCCTCAAACCG
>LPNX010397555.1:0-64681 GCA_001517045.1 Pseudotsuga menziesii | reverse complement strand
AATATCTTTGAAAATCCATTGAAAATGGTTTTCAATGTTTTTATTTTCTAGAATTTTTTACAAATTTGTCAATAAAAATGTCTTATTTTAAAGAAAAAAATTGAAAAATGTATATGTTTTTCATTATAACTTGCTTCTAAATGTATGTTATTTTGTTAAATTTTTAAAAAACACACTTGAAAATATAAATGAAAAATACTTTACAACAAAGATGATTCAAAGGCCCAAAAAAATGCCTCAAAATGAAAATGTGCGATACTGGTATCAACCCTTTTTGAAACGGAGATAATAATAGCTACTAAAATTAGGAGAGAGAAAAACAAGAACTGTGTCGAGTTCTCATTTCATAGTATAAGTGGTTTCTAGACGTGACCCGATGTAGTAGAGGTTTTCTATTTATGTCTATCATCGATATTAATTGATTAGTTTCGTATTGATATGTTATCAAACATATCTATAGCCTCCCCGAAATAAGCATTATACTGTAGTATTAGGTCTAACTTGGGTGGTCTAGATCTCACTTTATTAATCTTATAAGGTACACAAATGGCCAGGGATATTGAACATATAAGCAATATGGTTAGCATGTTCTTGTACTTATCTTGCACAAATTAACTTATGGGTTATGTTAATTATGATTAATTCATCAGAATCCCTTTGTGACACAAATCCATCTACAAAGTTACAATTTACTAAATTTTAACACCGCAAATGAATCTGGAGAGAATCTATATGTAGTGTCAAAATTTAGTAAATTGTAATATGTCATCGCCAAAATTACAATTTTTCATTGTTGGAGTGACAATAAAAAAAAAACTAACATAAACAACTAGTTCATATTCTTCTAGCTAGTCATTTTTTATGTAGTGACTAAATTAGTCGTTTATGTTAGTCATTTTTAACTCTGTCATTTATAATCTAGTCATGTTTGTTAACTGGTGACTAAATTAGTCATTAATTTTAGTCATTTATAGTTGGGTCAATCAAACATATTTAGTAGTAAATCACTTAAAAAACCTGTGGTGACTAGAATTTTTAGTCACGTAGTAGCTAATTCCTCATTTTGTACTAGTGCCTCTCTCCCCTCTCTCTCTCTCCCTCCCTCTATCTCTCTCTATCTATCCCACTCTTTCTCCCCCCTCTCTCTCTCCTTTGTCTTTCTCTCTCTCTCCCTCCCCTCTCTCCCTCTCGCCCACCTCCATCTCTTCCTCTATCTCTCCCCCCATGTCTCTCTCCTCCTTTCTCTCTCTTTTTCTCTCCCTCTCTCTCCCTCTATTTCCATCCCTCCCTCCCTTCCCCCTCTCTCTCTGTTGTCCCTCTCTCTCCTCCCCTCCCTCTCTTGTCCACCCTTAATTTTCAACCCTGAGATTTAACTTTTAACCTTTGGATTCAATTAAAACTATATCCTTAAGGGTTTATGTTAATGTCCATTGTATATATAGATCTTATCATCTATTAAAAAAATGAAGGATTAATAACCGATGTCTAGAAAAATGAAGGATTAATAACCAATGTCTTTTCAAACAAAAGGAAGGAGCAAGTCATAGTGAATGAGCTTATGTGTTATCAAGTTTATAAGTTTTAACGATTATAGATTTAAAAGGATTGAATAAAGGTTAGGATTTTAAAATGCTAGGTTATAAATATAAGTATGGTTGAAAGGTTTTTAATTTTAGTAGTTATATATGTTAGTTGTTAGAAGATGGGTATTATGCCTCTCAAAAGTTAGGATTATAATATTTATAAGAGATTTAATTAGGCGTTAGGTTTTTAAGTCTGAATAATTAAGGGTTATAAGTGTTGGAGGCTATATTATATAAGTTAATTAGTTTATATATTTGTTAGAGAGTTTAGGTAATAATTTTATTAAGGTTAACTATAGGTTATAATTGCTAGAGGTCAATAATTATGGGAGTTAAGAGTGACGAGTATTATACCAATTGAAAAATATAAGCAATAGTTTTGATAAGGGTTGGAAAAGTCGTGGTTATAAGGGCTAAAGTCTATAGATGTTATGTAATTAAATAATTTTGGGTTTATGTTTGATAAAGATTATGTAAATTAATGTTATATAAATTAATGATCATAAATATTAATAGTGTTAAAAACTAGGAGTTAAAATTACAACTTATTAAAGTCTCAAAATTAATAATTACTTAATTCAAAACGTAATAATTATTTAAACGAAGGGTTAAAGCCAAAAGTTAAAAAATTCAAATTAATCATGAGGAATGACATATACTTGGTTGGAACGAAAGCTTTAACTCGAATTAGACTCTATATCGCATATCGTGTTGTTAGTTGTCAACAAAAACTATCTTTAATTTGTGATCATATTATCTTTTGTCACGTACCCTCCCATATCATCTAAAATTTTGCATCTTTTAAACCGGAACAAGTCATTATCTATTTTTAATGATTTTAACAAAAATAAGCGGAACGAACACGGGTGAGACCATAAGTTCCAATCTGGACAAGATTGTGGTACTGAAGACACTAATTCTCACAGAAACACGGATTCAAGGAGCCATTCCGACGATAATGATTCAACAACTTTATCGTCTGAATTTATCAGTACCCATTTTGGGGATGAATAACATGATTTGAATATATTGGATTCGAATTCGATTGACCATTATTACCCAATTTGCATCAAAATAGTTGTAGATCCCTCTATTTAGTTAGATAGATAGTTGTTGATCCTTCTATATAGTTCTCTAGTTTCTCAAATTCAAGCTTAATGTTTTCTCTAGTTTTCTCGATGTTTTGATAGTGTTTTAGGTCTGGGCAATACCAATGAAAGAACTTTAATTGGTGACAATTTAAGTCAGAAGACATATTTTCTAGTTGATTTTTTTCTTTTTCTTTTTCTTAATATGTGATTTACATTTAGAAATAGCAAAAGATAATTTTATCAAAGGTAAGGAAAGAGACCTTGCAATTCTAATCAAAATATTTAGTTTCTTAATATGTGATCTATAGTTTGAAATAGCAAAGATAATTTTATGATAGGTAAGGAAAACTATTTATAAGTTTAGAATTGGGAGAAATCACCATTTTTTATTTTTATTTAAACACATAAAACAATATTATATGTTGAACTCAATCAAAACAAATATAAATATCCTAAAACATTCAGTTTAGTTTTTAATAAGAAAATAATAGATTTTTTAAAAGTAATCTTTCTCACCGTCATTATTGATGCAATGCATAATGACGCAATGCCATGCTGGACCAAAAATTGTTAGAACAGATGAATACACATGATTGCATTGCAGTTACAGTCCTATCGGCATGGAGAACTAGGAAAAAAAATACAAAATATTCTCAACATTTATCAATATTTTTAAAAAGAAAAAAAAATTTCAAACAATTATGAAGAATTTTGAAACATAAAAATAATAATTGCAAAACTCAAATTATTGTTGATAATTTCCATATTACTTATTTTTTTGAAATTTCCCAAACGGTTATACGATCATTCAAATTCATTTCAAATTACTTAAATTTTTTAAGCAATTTTCCCAATGGCTATATGATCATTCAAATTAATTTTAAGATTCTGGATGTATTCCAATTTCATCACAGCACATGGAGCATCATGAAAAACCACAAAATATCTTCAACGATATCGAGAATCGTGAAAAGGCCCCATAATCATGGGAAAAGCATATCGAGAATCGTGAAAAAGCATAGGATTATCAAGGTTTTGAAAAAGAAAAAAATAATTCCAACAGTTATGAAGAATTTTGAAACAAATAAAAATACTAAAAATATTTTCTAGAAAATACTTATCACTTATTTTTAGTTTCTCAAGTTAGCTCACAAATAGTTTAGTTAGCTATCCAGTATATACCCCGGAGATGTGACTTTGATGGATATAGGCCAATTTATTTATGTAATTTGAGTTACAAGATTATTGGTAAGATTTTATCTTCCACGATAAAGAAGGTGTTGGGTAGATATATATCCTATGAGCAGTTTGGTTTTTTGCTTGGTAGGTAAATTCATGAGGCTGTGGGTGCCATTCAGGAAGGCATTCATACTATACACAACAAGGGGTTAAAGTCGGTGGTTTTGAAAATTGATTTATCTAAAGCATATGATAGAGTTAGCTGGATTTATTTGAGGGTTATCTTAACCAAAATGGGGTTTTGTGTACCTTTCATTACTTGGGTTATGAGCACTTTAACATCTGTTTCTTTCTATGTTTTGATTAATGGTGTGGCGTCCAGTTTTTTTATATTTGGAAGAGGACTTAGACAGGGGTGTCCACTTGCACCTTTGTTATTTCTTGTTGTTGCTGAAGGTTTGAGTAGGGCCTTAATATCTGTTAAAAACATGGGTATTTATAGAGGCATCTCCTTTGGAAATAATATTTCATTGACTCATGTACTTTTTGTTGATGATATTGTCATGATTACTGATGGATCAGCTCAGTCTTTGTCAAATTTGTATCAGATCTTGATGGACTTTACTAAATCCACTGGGATGATTATTAATGATGACAAATCATCCTTCTATTATTCTAGGATGGATGATGATGAGTTAATGTCTATAAAAAATATTTTTTCATATACTGTGTCAAAAATTAAAAGTGGTATGAAATACCTTGGTTTTTATTTAAAACCTTGCAGATATTTGTTAAAACACTAGGATTGGCTAATTGCTAGAGTTGAAAAACGCATTATGCATTGGAGTCATCGTTGGTTGTCTAGGGGTGGCAAGCTGGTTCTGATTAAGTCTGTTCTTGAAGCTCTGCCTGTTTTTTAGATGCATTTCTGGATTCCTACTAGGATCATCGAGAAAATCAGAAAACTTTGTTTTAAATTTCTATGGTCTGGTGGTGATGGGTCTTCTTCTGGGATGCCGTGGATTTCCTGGAAAGTTTTGGCTAGTCCAAAATATCTGGGGGGTTGGGGTCTGAAAGTACCTGCTTTATTTGCCAAAGCACTTGCTGCAAAAAGTGTATGGAACATCATTCATGGATCAGGGCTATGGGTTCAAATTGTTCTTCAGAAATATATTTGGCCTCTATCTTTGTTGGACTGGATCAGAGAAAGGGATAAAAAGAAATCAGGTATATCCACATGCTGGAAATTTGTGCTTTGGTCTTTTCATCTTATTGACGATTTTCTGGTCTGGAAGATTGGGAATGGAGCTAACGTTCGAATTGGATTGGATCCTTGGGTAGGGTGAAAATGGCGTCATGGCTTACCTTCTCATTTAATTGAATATCTTCATTCTACTGGTTATTATTTTTTAAAAGATGTTGGGACTGTGCCTGTATCTTTCTTAATGGAATAGGGTTGGTTAAGTTCAATTGATCTTGGACTTGTTGAGAATGCTGATATTAATGCTTGGAATGGATACTTAGCCATACTTAAAGCCAATCATATAAGGTTCAGGATTGAGGATGATACACTTGTTTGAAATCAAGCAAAAACTGGCAAGTACTCTCCCATATATGGTTACTTACATCTATTTTTGGAAAAGCATGAAAGGGAAATTGAGTGGTGGTGGAATATGTTCTGGCATATGAAGTGTCCACTCAAGTCAAAGATTTTTGTTTGGTCTCTTTTTGTAGGGAAATCCCTTACCTGGGATTCTCTTAATAGCAGGGGTTGGGAAGGTCCTGGAAGATGCTACCTTTGCAAGTGTGATACTAAAACTAATTCACATTTAGGTCTTGATTGTCCATATACGAAATCAGTTTGGAAAGAGATAAAAGCTAAGGTTAATATTCAGAATCTTTGGGTTGGGGACTCAATTCTGTCCTGTTTGAAGAATTGGGTTTTCAACACTAAGGTACAAAATATCAGATCTTTGCCTATAATAGTATTTTGGTTTATTTGGAAATCTAGAAACCGTTGCCGTTTTGATCACCAAAACACATCTCCTGCGCAGGTTGCAGCATTTAGTCTGGGTTTACTTTCATCTTATCCGTTGGATACTACTGTTTTGAAGACTAGAATCATCACTGAGGAAGTTATTGACAAAACAAAACCTTGGGGTTTTTTTGATGGTTCTGCTTCTGGCAAACCACAAGTGTGTTGGGCTAGGGGTATTCTCTACTTTAAAGATGACCATTATATAACTTTTAAAGCTGGTTCGGGGATTGGATCAAATAATTTTGCAGAGTTATCTGTTGTGAAACTACTTATCTATTTGGCTTTGGACAAGCAAATATCGCATATTCAGATTTTTGGTGATTCATTGCTAGTTATTAATTGGATCTCTGGCAAATTCAGATGTCATAGTATGCATCTTGATCAGTTATTACAGGAGGTTACCAGACTTACTGGTTTTTTTTAGCAGGCTAACTTTTCACATATTTATAGGGAAAGAAACTTTATTGCTAATAAATTAGCTAATGATGGAGGGAAAGTTCAGCATGGGTTTTGGCTTATCAGTGAGTATCATGGGGCTAGAAGACATGATACTTTTCAGGTCTTTTAAGCCTTTTAGTTTTTGGGGACTGGGGGGAATTTTTCCTCAATCTACTTTTGATGATATTTTGGAACATAATGTTTAAACTTTCTATATACAGAAGAATATTTGGTCGGTTAAGATATTTTTTATGAAATGCTGATCTTATATTTGGTCTTGTATTTTTAGTAGGACTGAAAGATTGATTTATATCAGCTAGGACAAGTCAATTCTGGAGGAGCTCATTTTATGTTTTGAAGTAGTATTATATTACTGTCTTTTTTAGCAGTATGCATACATACTTACTTGATTTGGATGGATTACCAGTTTCTTATATACTCTAAGCAGTAGTTGCTGTTTTTTTTATGGATATTGGACAGTTATGTCTTTTTTTATGGTGCAGCATTGATTTTGAAAGGATCTTTGAATTTCGACTGGGGCAGTATCACTTCTATACTGTAGAGAAGTATTGGTCTTGTCAGTTTCTAAGATGCAGTAAGGTTTTTTGATCTTTACTTGGGGTAGTGATGTGCTAGTAATTGGACACCTTGGAGTGATTTTTTTGACATGGCTTCTCTATGTCTTTGATGCATTTTGGACAGTTGATATTGGACAGTTTTTTGATGCTATCTGGGAATGCTGTCTGGGGTGGTTTATGTTTGAATGATGTTTTGGAGCAGTTTGCTGGTTTTGGTGTTTTTGGATAATACTATGTTTTGAAGAGTTGGAAGGCTTATGTATATGGCATGGTTCCCCTATATTTTTTATACTTTAGAATAGCTTATTATTGAGCTGAATATTATGGATATATGGTCACTTATCAATTTAATGATAGTGCATCATCCACACAATGTATTTTGTATTTTATATATAAAATAGGATTTTTTTCTATGGAAAAAATATACGCCAAAGATTTACAGTTACCAATAAAATTTTAGTTTATGATTACTACCATATTATTTTATCATTATATGCTATTATACGGTTCTTTCTAGAAAAGCTCTTCAAAGGCATTGTAATTTATGCGCAAGTGAACTCGCTAAGGAGCGACCATCTCTCCGAGGAAGAGAGTTTTAAATTTATACGAAACTGAACTCTCCAAGGACGTGACCAACTCACAAGAATGGCTCGAGGTAATAACTTCATTGCAAAGAGATCATGAATTTAAATTTATTTAAAGAAAATATATCGTTTTCATATATATGGAGATATTTTGTCATTTGTGATACATATGAGTGGTAAGAGGCAGTAATCGTAATGATTAAATGAATTTCTATCAAGGATATCAAAGAGTTTGGTGAAAGAACTTTACATATTATAATTTCTATACTAAAGATTTTGGTTAGTGAATTTCAAATCATATAAATTTTATATTTTAATGACACGAGTTATTTTATATGTTAAAAATTGTATTTTAAATAAAATATATATATTTTTTAAAGAATTTTAATTAAAAGAATTATTATCAAGATTTTTAATAAACCTATTATTTATGAAAGTGAATTAAATAAATATTAATATAGTAAGAAATTTAAAAATATAAATTATATTCACATGTATTTTTTTGAATTTAAATTGAATTTTTTTTTAATAAAAATCTTATATGTTAATATATATAAACATATAATCACAATTATGTATATTAATATTTGTCATAATCATCTTTCTAGATTTCAACCATATTATTGGTTCCATCACTTTAATGTCTTCTATTATTTCTAGATAGTTCTTATATATATATGGGCCAATCTCTTATGTTTCTCTTTATATCTTTGGCTCTTTTCTTTTTTTATTCTCTTTTTTTTCATTTGTTTTACTATAATTCTTTGAGTATTGTGATGATACACTAGAAAAAAATTTAGCAATTAGACTTTGAAGGTTTTGTATAGAATTCTTTTGCAATTCTTTTATAGAGATTTGTAGTTCATGAAAGAGGGGGCTTTAGTGATTAGAATTGTGAAGGAATATACACACAAATTTTAGAATTATTCTCTAGGGATATCTAGAGAGTGAATGCTAAAATATAAATTACCAAACTAACATAAAGTTGATCATACTCTCTCAACATGTCCTTTTGTAATATCCTTTCTTTAACTTAATGATTAGTAGGAAGCTAATTAACACTAAATCTTGATAAATTAAGAAGTGTTCGAAGTTAATAAGCTAAAAAATATTAATTATCTCATAGTAATTGAGTTTTAAAGATTAATTATCTTAAGTTAAATATTCTTAAAATTAATTAACTAATTAAATTAGCTAATAATTAAGTTACACAATAAATATTTTAAGATTAAATAAAAATAATTAAATAATTAAAATAAAATTAAGAAGGTTTAGCTCATCTTAATTTGGTCGACCATTCCATCCAGCACGATTTCGATTATGAAGCATATTGATATATAAACCATAGGTGCAAAGGATATAAAATGTGAAATATTTAAAATGGATTGATTATGAGCTATTTTATGTAGATAAAATGTAAGTGGTAGGCTGCTCCAATACCACATTGTGTGTGTAAATGGTAATTTACATCATGTTAAAATTGAGATTATATAAAAATAAACATATGGAAATAAAGGTAGTATATTGAATATATTTTGTTTTAAGTTAATTTAAATAGTTAATTATTTGGAAGGAAATGTTTAATATCTTAGAAGAAATTATTTTATGTTATTTTGAATAGTTAAAATACTTCAGTTAGTTATGTTTAGAAAGTAAACTTTTTTAAGTTATGTCATTGAAGGTGGAAGTTACATTATATGATTATTTAAAGAAGTGAGATATTACTTATTAAAAGTTTAGGTGTATTAAAGGGATCCCGTTATTGATTTAGTAATTCAAATAGTTAATTACTTAGAAGAAAAGCTTTAATATATTGTAAGAAAGTATTTTATGTTATTTATGAATAGTTAAAATACCTACAATGAATACTTGGCTATGTTTAGAAAGTAGACTTGTGTTAGTTATGGCATTGAAGGTGGAAGTTACATTATATGATTATTCAAAGAAGTAGGATATAATTTATTAAAAGTTTAGATATATTAAAGAAATTGGATTGTTGATTTGGAAATTTGTAATTTAGGGATATAATTTTGAACCCATTAATTAGGTGGCCACCCACCTATTCCACTGGCTCAAAATAGTTTCTTATGTTGACAGTTTTCTTGTAATTTTCTACAGTTTTTTCGGGTCGTAAAATTTTTGGGTCGTTTTGAGGCCCTAAACGGCGTTTTATTGCAATTCAGGGGGACAAATGGTTTCCATTGGAATTCATTTTTCTCCAATCAGAAGTTGTAAATATTGGATAGACCTTTCCAACTTGATATCGAGTGCCCCAAAGGGAGATCATATGCAAAATTTATGACCCTGAGAAGTTGATTGTTCAACTAACCACCTTGGGGCTGAAAACTTCATGATGATTCATCTCCTAGGGTTAGTTGTAGGGTTTTATGCCTCTTCATGGATTTATGATAAAAGGACCTTTGGCCTCCTTTTGTATTCACCTTGTCGCGAGTGAGCGTAGCTGCCACATCTCTTCTCAACGATACAACTGCCATCATTCTAGATGCTTTTGTTTTACAGTTTATTTTGTTTCGTTGATTTAATAGAATATGAGTTTACTGTATCACTATGTTTATCACCATATGTATCCATGCATCTCAGTATATATATTCTCTTTCATTTTGTTCTCACATAAATATGGATTAGTGGTATCACAGCTTTATGCTCTTGTGGTTTCTTAGTGCAGGTGCTTGACAAGATCTGAATATCGAGAGTTGGGTATTGAACTAGTTGAGCTTGGGGAAACTACTTCTCGTTTTCCAAAGCAGCCTCACATTGCGGGAGAATAAAATAGAGATGAAAGAGAAGGAGATTCTATTTAAATGTTGCTTGAGGAATACCTTGCGTGAAAAAGGAACGAGATGATGGATAACTTCGCCCAAATCCTTCTAAGAATACCGACGGTAGCGAAGGCACCTTCAACGAGCATTCGTTTTGGGGGTGCGACTCCCTTCAAGGTACAAGTTAACTTTGACATTCCCTTATTTGAAGGAAAGATAGTTGTAGATGCTTTGGAAAAATGGTTAAGTCTATTAGAGGGTTACTTCTCTATTCAAAAAAATTTCGACAGTGAAAAGATCACCTTCGCGCTCCTTAAGTCCCTCCCCCATGCCAAATATTGGTGGGATGGGTACTGGGAGAGGTATCCAAAGGATTAATTTGAGATATTAAAAATAAAACTCACTCGAGAATCTTTTGTCAATGTTGCCAAAGAGGAATTCTACCCTGTTAGAAACTATGATGACTAATACACCTGATGGATGACATTGTGCTAGGAAAGAGACCAAACATTACCAGATTATACTAATATATTCCATACCATGCGCTCAAATATGGGTATTAGAGACTACAAATGACACTTGTTTCTAAAATAACATAGCGCTATACATAGGTACATTCAATCAGAGATGGATTTCCTTGACATATCCTCATTGGGAGAGGCTTACCAATACGCTATCAAAATAAAGAAAAATTTTAAGAAAAGGAATAAGCGATATTTTGGGTCTGCAAATCAGCAGTAGAAGCCGGGAAGAAGTGGCCGTAACTCACAACAAAAATGATAGAGCAAGGATGTCCAAAGTCACGACAACCGGTCCAATCCATAGACAAAGAAGGGTTACATGAAATTGAAGAAGGACACCAGCAAGTGGTGTGAGTTCCATAAAATACCTTGGAACAACGCAAATGAATGTTGCTTAAAGAAGTCATTGTTGGCTGAGAAAAAATCCTTGGATCCAGACTCTGACTCAGAAACTGATGTAGAGAAAGAAATGTGTAAGCAGATCATTAACACAGAACCTAGTGCCAACATAACAATTGCAAAGATCTAGCTAGAAGAGTCAGAGGAAGTGGAGCACTTCTTCCACTTACAATTGTGGGTGCAGGGGACTCTGCTACATTTCATTGTCGACAATAGTAGTTAAAAGAACCTCATCTCGGCTGAGGTTGTCAAAAATATTAAATCTTCTGATGGTTCCACATCCCCAACCCTACAACATTGGTTAGCTGAGCCATGGATGAGACATCCACATTAGTAAACAATGTCGCCTCTCCTACGGCATCAAGCCCTTCAAATATGAGGTAATGTGTGATGTTCCCCCACTTCAAGTTTGTGATGCTCTTTTAGGAAAACCATATATATGGAAAGACCAAGCTGTGTATGAATATGGACCTCATATTATCATTATTACTTTGGGAAAGAAACTCTACAAGATACCAGAGATACTTCTTACTATTGCAGTGTCTCTCATCACAGTGAAGCAGTGTAGGAACGTAATCTCCTAGATAGGAAAATTCGTACTCTTAATGGTTTGTTATGAGGGGGAATGAAATATCACATCGACATCCACCAATTGCACACCGAATCTCTACGCAGCAGAAACAAGTGGACAAGATTGTTGAATCATACAAAGAAATTTTCACCACACCTGTTAGGGTATCAGTACATTTTCAGGTCAAGAATTCCATTGATTTGATTCCTGGTGTGCCTTTACCTAATGGACCAGTCTGCACATGTTCCCTCATGGAGAATGAAGTTATCAAATGTCATATTCAAGAGTTAGTCGAAAAGGGGCACATTTGACCCAGCTCCTCACCTGTGGGATCCCAATTATGTTGGTACCAAAGAAATATCGGACATGGTGACTTTGTATTAACTACGAGTAATAAACAATATCACGGTCCAAAATCGGTACCCCATTCTTTGGATCGATGACCTCCTAGATCACCTTAAGGGGGGCAAGTATTTCTGTAATATTGACCTGAATTCTGGCTATAATCAAGTGCTGATTGAGCAGACCGATGTCTGGAATACTTCCTTCTAATCTCGAGAAGGCCTTTTGGAGTGGTTGGTCATGCCTTTGACAGGTTTTCCTCGACTTACAACATACCAACATGCTCTATGACAGTTGAACTTCTGAACCATTATAACTTCTTTGTAACTAAACATGGTGGGTAATCACCCAAGCATCTCAGCATCCTATATAAGCATGTACATTAATGTAATATAGCATCTTTCTGATCATCATCTGATTACACCATTTTTTATGGAGAAGAAGTAATAAATTAGTTGGAATTCTTGCATATTGTTTATGTGTATATTTCTTGTCAGCCTAGTGTGTTTCCTGCAATGATGGTTCTTCTTATATGCTTTCACCATAATAGAACTGTACTCACTCAGTCAATTTTTGTCCTTAGCATGCACCTAGGCACGTCTTAGATTAGTCGCCTCTCCTACGACATCAAGCCCTTCAAAGATGAGGTAATTATTGATGTTGCCCCACTTGAAGTTTGTGATGTTCTTTTAGGAAAACCATAGATGTGGAAACACCATGTTGTGTATGATTCTAGACCTCATAGTGTCATTATTACTTTGGGAAAGAAACTCTATAGGATACCAGAGACACTTCCTACTATGACAGTGTCTCTCACCACAGTGAAGCAGTGTAGGAAGGTAATATCCTAGATAGGGAAGTTTGTACTCTTCATGGTTCATTTTGAGGGGGAATAAAACATCATAGCAATATCCACCACCTCCACACTGAATCCCTCTATGCAACAGATACAGGTGGACAAGATCATGGAATCATACAAAGACATATTCACCACACCTATTAGGGTTCCAGTACATTGTCAGGTCAAGCATTCCATTGATTTGATCCCTGGTTTTCCATTACCTAATGGTTTAGTCTACATGTATTCCCTCATGCAGAATAAAGAAATCAAATTCTGAATTCAAGATTTAATCCAAAAGGGGAACATTCGAACCATCTCCTCACCTTGTGGGAGCCTAATTGTGTTGGTACAGAATAAAGATGGGACATGGAAACATTGTAATTACTATCGAGCTCTAAACAAGTTCACAGTCCAGAATTAGTATCCCATTCCTTGAATCAATGACCTCATTGATCAGCCCAATGGGGCAAGTATTTTAGTAAGATTGACTTGAAGTTCGGATATCATCAAGTGTTGACTAAGCATACCGATGTTTGGAATACTGCCTACAAATCTCCAGAAGGCTTTTTTGAGTGGTTGGTCATGCCTTTCGGCTTGACTAATGCTCCAACAACCTTCATGAGGATGATGGATGACATTCTATGTCCATTCACCAATTCCTTTGTGGTCATATATCTAGATGATTTCCTCATATACAGTAGAACATGGGAAGAACATACCCAACATATCCACCAGGTCCTTAACACTTTGCAACAACACAAGTTATATGCCAATCTAGAGAAGTGTTCATTTGGCATGGAAAGGGTTTAGTATCTAGGATACATTAGGGACAAACATCGTGTTCATGTAGATCCGGCCAAGATCAAAGCCGTTCACGATTGGTCAACCCCGACGACTCTCACAAAGCTTCACAGATTCCTAGGCCTTGCAAAATTATATCGTATATTTGTGTTGGGATTCTCTAATATTTCTTAGTCCATAAGCTAGGTGACCAAAGGGAGATCTAAGTCCAAGTTCTTCTGGTCCAAGCCACAACAACATGAATTTGAGGAGCTGAAGCAACGCTTATGTTTGGTGCATGTCCTTACCTTACAATATATACAACAACCCTTTGAGATCAAGACAAATGCTTCAGACTACGTTGTTGGTGCGGTCCTCACTCAGCAAGTCCATCCAGTGGCATATCATAGTGATACACTTTAAGATATAGTTTGCAACTACCCCACCCATGACAAGGAAATGTACTCCATTGTCCAATCCTGCCGCTAATGGAAGCATTACATCCTTAGAAAATAAACAGTCATCCACACTGATCATAAGCCCTTGCAGTTCATGCAAACCCAAGGAAAGTTACAGAATGACTACCACCAGAAGTGTTCCACTTACTTGCAACAATTATACCTAAACATTAAATATAAGAAGGGAAACACCAATCGAGTCATTGATTGCCTCAATAGACCTCCAGCGACTGCTATAACCATGGTGCTCAACTCTTGTGGCCATGAGACCTATGGGTGGCATGAACTATATGACAATGATCCTGATTTCGCTCTTATCTATCAATCCTTATGTGTAGGTACACCAGTGGCATACTTTCATCTTCAGGAAGGATTGTTATGCCACTTGGCCCATCTCTATGTTCCTTCAAGCGAGCATGCAAAGATGATTTGGGAATCACGTTACAGTCAAGTGGCACAGAACTTTGGTATTGAGAAGAAATTGGTAGTTTTGAAGAAGTATTTTCATTGGCCAAAACATCGACAAGACATCGACTAATATATCATATCTACATTTCCTATGCAATCACAAAACCATCCATTAAAAAAGAAAGGGTTGTACACCCACCTTCCCACTCCAAATGGGCCATCAGAATCCATATCCATGGATTACATGTCAAGACTACCTTCAACTAATCATGGTAATGAATTTTTTTTGTGCTTGTGGATCACTTCTCTAAGAAGACAATTCTAATAGCTTGTAAGAAGAGAATCTCTGCCGAAGCCACTGCTAAGATATTCTTCGAGCATGTTTGGGTTCATTTTGGGCTGCCACATACTATGATTTCAGATCAGGACAACAGGTTCCTGAGCAGTTTTTTGTCTAGTCTATGGTCATTGACGGATACCAAGCTCACCAAATCAATTTTCTTCTAACCCCTAACTGATGGAAAAATAGAGGTAGTCAACCAGATGATTGTGCATATTCTGAGAATGTAAAATTCTAAACATCCCCACACATGGGATGAGATACTTCCTTATGTTCAACATAGCTATAATCGAACTCTACATAGATCTACTGGTCACAACCCTTTTGAGGCGTGTTTGGATTTCCAACCATTGGCCATGATTAATGTTGCTCTACCCCTTGCATCCACACATGAGGAATATTCCCATGCTTAGTCCGAGATTGATAAGGCCACCATATTTGTTGAACGAATCCATCACATCTGCTAATAGGTCCATGAAATTTTGGAGAAAGAAAATACTAAATACAAGTAGTGACATGACCAGCATCGGGTTCCACATAAGTTCTAGGTTGGGGATAAGGTTTGGTTTCATTTACAAAAAGAGAGGCTCATAAGACCCAATCAAAAGCTTCATCCACTTCAATATGGGACATACACCATCACCAAGGCAGTTGGTGATAATTATTTTGAATTAATCATTCCTCCATTCCTTGGCCTGGACCTAGTATTCAATGTGGAGCTCATTCGACCATATTTTGCACCATTGTTGGACACCTCGAAGGTGGAAGAACAATTGACACCTAAAGAGCTTAATCCTGACTTCTTGGAACAAGAAACCATTGATTAGATCATGGACACACAGGTTAAGGGCACCCACCAATAGAAGATCCAACTATATAGAGTTGTTAAAGAAAGAAAACTCCTCCACCAAGGCAAGTTGCTCACCAAGAGTCAAGTTCAATAGAAGTTTCCTGATTTGATGGGGGAACTCAACGCAATGGAGACCATTTCTTCATAATGGGGGAGGAATAATATAGATGGGTATAGGTGGCCACCCACCTATTCCACTCGCTCAAAACAGTTTCTCATGTTGACAATTTTCTTATAATTTTCTACAGTTTTTCGGGTCCTAAACTTCCAGGGCCATTTTGAGGCCCTAAACGACGTTTTTTTAGCAATTTGAGAGTATACATTGGCATGCAATTTTTCCCAATAAAAGTTTTAAATCTCAAATAAACCTTTTGAATGGGATATCGAGCACCCAAAACAAAGATTGTACGCAAAAGTTATGACCTCAAGAAGTTGATTGTTCATCTAACCACCTTGGGGCCGCACACTTCATGTTGATTCATCTATTAGGTGTTGATGTATTTGTAACTTTGGAATGTATTCACTTGTATATCTTATGTATTTTACCCCGGTGTTTATTCCAGGAAGTTTCTGTAATGTATTTGAGTCATGTCATGCCCCGATCTTCCTATCAGGAGATTCAATAATGTAAACAAGTCATGTACAGTCATTGTGGGTAACCTCCTATTAATCAAGGGTTAAATTCCCCGCAGTTGTGGGTCCCTAGGAGTATTAGACACTCCTAGAGAAGTCTTCCCTAGTGAGTTATTGTGAAGTCAGGAATTCGTATAAATAGAGAGTGAACCTCTCTATTTATCACACATTCACTCACACTCAATTGTAGCGCATAACTGAGAGAGAAGAAGTTGCTAGGACAAGAGAGAGAGAGAGACTACTGCTGTCGGGAGATCATATTATTGTTTTGGGGTTTTACTTTTGGTGTTGATTCTATCTCTAAGGAAGTTGTGGGGTTTTCTCCTTTATGGTTTCCTCGAGGAAAATCTTTGTGTCAATTGTCTCTTATGTTTCATTGATGTGCTTGTTATTCTCTTAGTTAAAGATCCTAAGATAATGCTATCTTGAATGATAAAATTATAACATTAGGGTTGGGTTTAGGGTTTCCTGCCTCTCCAAGGATTTATGATAAAAGGCCCTTCGGCATCCTTTTGTACTCATCTTTTCATGAGTGAGCATAGCCGCGGCATCTCTTCTTCGAGATACAATTACCTCCATTCTAGCTTCTTTTGTTTTACAGTCTGTTCTGTTTCATTCATTTAATAGAATTTGAGTTTACTGTATCACTATGTTTATCGCCATATATATCTGTGCATTTGAATATATATATGATCTTTCATTTCATTCTCACATAAATCAAGATCAGTGGTATCATAGGTTTCTTCTCTTGTGATTTATCAGTGCATGTCCTCAACAAGATTTGAATATCGAGAGTTCAGTCTCAAACTAGTTGAGCTTGGGGAAAATACTTCTCGTCATTCTAAGAAGCCTCACATTGAGGGAGAAGAAAAGAGATATGATGGAGTAGGATATCCTGTTAAAATGTTGCTCAAGGAATCCCTCTTGCAACAAAGGAACGAGATGATGGATAACTTCATCCAAATCCTTTTAAGAATGTCGACGGCAGCAGACGCACCTTCAATGAGCATCCATTCCGGGATTGCGACTCCCTTTAAGGTAAAAGATAACTTTGACATCCCCTTGTTTGAAGGAAAGATATATGCATATCCTTTGGAAAAATGGTTAAGTATGTTAGAGGGTTACCTCTGTGTTCAAAATTTTTTCAACAATGAAAAAATCACCTTCGCACTCCTTAAGTCCCTCCCCATGTCAAATATTGATGGGATGGGTACTATGATAGGTATGCAAAGGGTGAATAAGAGATATTCAAAATAGAACTCACTTGGGAATATTTTGTCAATGCCGTCAAATAGGAATTCTACCCTGTCAGAAACTATGATGAACAATACACCCAATGGACAACATTGCACTAGGAAAGAGACCAAACAGTGCCAAAGTATACTAATATATTCCATATGTTGCACTCAAAGGTGGCTATTAGATACTGCAAATAACACTTGGTTCTAAAATATTGCAGTGTTTTGCATAGGTACATTCAGTCAGAGATGGATTTCCTAGACATATCCTCAGTGGGAGTAGCTTACGGATACACCATCAAAATTGAGCAAAAGTTTAAGAAAAAGAATAAGCAGGATTTTGGGTCTACAAATTAGTAGCAGACGCTAGGAAAAAGTGGTCCTAACTCATGAACCCAAAGGAAAGAACAAGGATGACCAAATTCTAGACAACCATTCCAAGCCACAAACAAAGAAGGGTAACAAGAAATCAAAGAAGGAAACTAGTAAGTGGTGCAAGTTCCATAAAATCCATTGGCACAACACTGATGAATGCTTCTCAAAGAATTCATTGTTGGCTGAGACAAAATCCATTGATCCAAAATATGACCCAGACACTCATGGAGAAAAACAAAGGGGTAAGCATATCATTGACACAGAACCTAGTGCCACCATAAAAACCAAAAAGATCCAGCCGGAAGAGTAAGAGGAGCCAGACGAAGTAGAGCACCTCTTCCACTCACAACTGAAGCAATCAGCTTTAGGACACAAAATCCACATTTAAATAATAATTTATGATATATATTGAAGATGATGAATATTACAATTGGTACTCGCCTTTATAGGCTCGAGTGTGTACAACGAAAGGTCACACCCTTTCGGATACTAGTTAACTAATTTAACTTAATATTTATTGAATATTTGTTACATTGCCACTCCATTTAAGGGAGCTTTATCCTCAAAATTGTGTTAGAGAAAGATGTATTTGTCGAAATTGTTAAGATTCTGATGTGGCATCTTCCTCCAGGAGATTTTTCCATTTTATAAGGTACTCTTTAATTATTCTCATCCTTAATCTTCTTTCGCAGGTAGTAATGATATATTCTGGTTCAAAAATAATTCTTCCTTCATCATCTAACATGCGAAGTAGTGTTTGTGCCTATTGGTGTTGACCTATAATCCTTTTTAAGCATGAAACATGGAAGACATTGTCGACACGACTTGATTTTGGTAGTTCCAATGCATATGCCACATGGCTGATCTTCTTATTGATTTGATATGGGCCATAAAATTGTGGAGCTAATTTATTATTTCCACTTGTTTTTAGTGACAATTATTTATAGGGTTGTAATCGTACAAATACCCAATCTCCAACTTTAAATTCTCTTTCTGTTTGATGTCGATCTACTTGCTGCTTCATTCTATTCCTTATGGTGTTTAGATTCTTTTTAAGTATTTGTACAACCTTTTGATTTTCTTTTAAATGGTCTTTTACTGAGGCAACCCTTGCTTGGTTGGTAATGACATCCTTCCATTTTGGGGGTGCATATCTATAGAGGGCTTGAAAAGGTGTCATTTTTGCTGATGTGTGATAAGTAGAATTATACCACCATTCTGCAAGATGTAACCATTGAACCCATTTATTTTTTTTGTCATCTACGAAGCAACGAAGGTAGGTCTCTAAGAATTTGTTGACAACTTATGTCTGGCCATCTGTCTGAGGATGATAAGATGAGCTCATGTTAAGTGTTGTTCCAATTTTCTTGTAGAATTCTCTCCAAAATTTACCTTTAAACTTGGCATCCCTATCACTCACGATAATCTCGAGGAAGCCATATAACTTGTAGATATTTTTACAGAAGGGTTCTGCAGTTTACTTTGTAGAATTAGTTCTCTTTACTCCTATAAAATGTGCATATTTGGTTAACCTGTCTACTACTACTAGTATTTTGTCTTTCCCATATGATATGGGTAGACCTTCAATGAAATCCATAGAAATTTCCTCCCACTTCTGGTTTGGAATATGCAATGGATGGAGTAACTAGGGACTTGAGATATTCTCTGCTTTATTTCTCTCACAAGTGTCACACTCTGCAACACACTTGTGAATGTTGGTGTTCATACCTTTCTAGAAGAATGATTGCCTGGCATTATAGTAGGTTTTATAAAATCCTACATGCCTCGCGATCGGTCAGTCATGTGATTCTTTACATACCTTGGTCTTAAATTTAGAATTTGCACTTAAGTAGATTCGTCCTTTGTACCATTAGAGATCATTTTTCCATTCAAACTTTGGACACTTACTTATGTTGTTAAATATGGAGCAAACCTTTGCATTCTTAGCATATTCGATTCAAATTTTGTCTAAGAATTCTGGGACTACCATTGATTCAGCATAGACTTGTACGTCTTCATCCTTCCTTGATAGGGCGTCAGCTACTACATTGTCCTTCCCTTTTTTATGTAAAATGTCCATATCGAAGGTAGAGATCTTTTTGATCCACTTTTGTTGTTAATTTCTTAACGTCTTTTGCTGTAATAAGTGTTGTACACTATTGTGGTCTATTCGAATTAGGAACTTGCTTCCCAGTAGGTATTGTCACCATTTAGTTACCACATGCATGATGGCAAGCATTTCCTTGTTGTAGGTAGACTATAGGAATTATCTTTTGTTCAACTTCCTGCTATCAAAAGCGATTGGATGACCTTCTTGCATTAGCACAACTCCTATCCCAAATCCTGAAGGATCACATTCAATTACAAATGGTTTTGAAAAATCAGGTGTTGCCAGAATGGGAGTTGAACACATAATTTGTTTCAGCATTTCAAATCATTTTATTGCTTCATCATCCCATAGAAAGGAATTCCTTTTTAGGATATTTGTTAGCGGAGCAGTGACATGTGCATAGTTCTCTATGAATCTTCGATAGTAACCTGTTAATCCCAAAAATCCTTGTAATTTTGAAACATTATTGGGTTGGGGCCACTCCTTCATCGCTTGGATCTTCCTTGGGTCCACCTTAACTCCTTCCTTTGATATTATATGACCGAGATACTCTACTTCTTGCTCCCAAACGGGCATTTTGACTTCTTTGCATAGAACTAGTTTTCCTTTAAAAGAGATAGAACCTTTTCTAGTTGCTTCAAATGTTCTTTCCACGTATTGCTATATATAAGTATGTCATCAAAGAATACTAACACAAATTTCCTTAATTAGGGATGAAATAGTTCATTCATAGTTTCTTGGAATGTGGAATGTGCATTAGTTAACCGTGAGTTAACCCAAAAGGCATTACTTTGAATTCATAATGTCCTTCATGAGTTTGGAAAGTAGTCTTTGCAATATCTTCTAATCGAACCCTGATTTGATAGTACCCTGACCTTAAATCAAGTTTTGAAAAATACTTTGCGTCATGAAGTTCATCCATCATATCGTCAATGAAGGGAATTGTAAACTTGTTTTTAATAGTTATTTTTTTTAATCCTCAATAATCAATGCATAGCCTGAATGATCCTTCCTTCTTCCGCACTAACACGATTGGAGATGCATATGGGCTTCTTCTCTTGGTGATGACACCACACTTCACTAAGTATTGAACTAACCTTTCTATTTCTATTTTTTGATGGTGGGGATACCGATAAGGTTTAACCTTGATAGGGTTTGACCCATATTTAACATTGATTATGTGTTCTATACTTCTTTTAGGTGGTAGCTGTATTGGTAAGTCTTCAAATATTTGTTTATATATTTGGAGTAATTTTTATATTTCTTCTTTGAGCTTGTTCTATTTGCATTCTTGTCCTTCCATTTGGTGGCATTGGATCACATATGTTGATGCTCCTTTTCAAATGAGCTCCTCCATCTGTTGAGATGAAACTACTTGTGTGCCTAGTGGTTGGAAACCATGTAGTTTATAATTTTTTCCTTGCCATTTAGACTTGATGAAATGTTTTTGGTGATTAGCAAAGTATGTTCCCAATGTTTGTAACCATTCGACTCCCGAAACGATATCCACTCCACCTAATGGTAATGTGTATAGTTCTGATTCCAATTTGAAGTCCTAAATTTGGAGTTTCACTTTGTGACATTTTTCAACTTTTTCGATTTTATTTCCATCTACGACCATCACTTTGATGTCCGAAATTGGATGTACAAAAAACTTGAGTTTTCTAGCAACTCTTATATTAATAAAGTTGTGAGTGCTTCCGGTATCTACTAGCACTGTAACATTTTCATTTTTTATATGCCCTTTTAACTTGAGAGTCTGTGGTTGACTAATGCCTGTCATGGTTGCTAGGGATATTTTGGGCGTCTCTTCGTTTCTGAATTCCATATTTGCAGTGGCCTCCTCTTCATCTTCTGATTCTTCTTCTTCTTCTTTGGATTCACTATTATCCTCTACTTCACAAGTATATAATTTCTTTGAGCTATCCTCGGGGAAACACCTATGTTTAGGATTCCATTTGTCTCCACATCGTCAACATTTTCCTTCCCTCATTCATTGATTTTTGAGGTTCTTCTTATTGTCCCTTATAGGTGGAGGGATGTATTTGTTTGTATTGTCCTTTGGAGTCATCTCAATGTTTCTATGTGAATATGACTTTCCTTTGTTTGATTGGAAGTTGTCAAATTTGGCCTTGGCTGCTTTTTATTTTCATCTTGCTTCCTCAACATTTGGTATGCATGCATTTTTAACTCTTTTTGCATGTAAAGTTTTAGTCCTTCCAAATAAGTTTCTAGTCATTGTTTGTCTATTAACCCAAATAATCTGTTAGTGAGTGATTCCCATTGGTGTGTGAATTATTCAACGCTTCCTTTTTGTTGTAACTTGGTAAGATTCGAGAAAAAATCATCTTCATTGGTTCCTTGAAACCTTTTGAGGAAATCATTTTTGAACAAATTCCATGTGTATGCGAAATTGTCACCTTTGCACCACATATACCAGTTATAGGCATGGTTTTCATGATGCATAGATGCATACTTCACCTTTTTCTACATCTGTTGTGATTTTATAGATATCGAAGTATTCTTCTGCTTTATTTAACCAAGCAACGCATTATTTGTCATTTCCACTAAACTTTGATGTTTCTATTTTTGCTTTGGGGGGATACACTACATAACGCTGATTCCTTCTTATCTTGTTGCGTGGTGGTGATCATGAATTGCTGGCTGAAGTACATGACATATCTGAATTGTCTTTTTGTTTGTGGCGTTCTTTTGTCTTTTTCTTTTCCATCATCCCCATGAGACTATTTAGCTTGTCGTTCAGTTGGTCTTGTTTTTCCTTCATCCTGTCTAATTTTTCATCTATCCTTCTATCTAACAGTGAAACGAATTCCTCTTTGATTTCATTTTTCATCTTTGTATTGCAATTTTTTATTTCTTCCTTTAAATCTTCTTGACTCTTACTAATGCACTCATTGAAATCCTTCTCCAATTTTTTGATTTGGGCCTTTCACTCCGCCGTCATGCTTCTGGTGTGTGTGTGCTTGACTAAAATCAAGTGATAGTGATAATAATAATATAATTATTATTATTATTTGTAATTTATAAAGTTAATAATTTATATATTATTTATCTTTATTATATATATATATATATTGAAAAGTGCGGTAGTGAATAAAGTTAATATATTATTTAACTTTAATAAGGAGGATAGGAGCGTGGATTAGTTCGGAAATGGAGGAGGTGGCAAATGGATGTGGTTGATGGAGGCACGAGGGGATGGAGGTGGATGGAGGGGTGGATGAAGGAGTGGTAGATGCAGCACATAGTTGATGGAGGGGTGGACAATGGAGGAATGAGGGAGCAACGAGGAGGACATGCGGAAGAGCAGTGAGAAGGAAGGAGGCATGAGGTAGATGATGAAGTAGGAAGGGTGGGAACAGGAGTAGCAGTGGTGCGGAGGATAACGGTGGAGTAGTAAAGGGTCGATAGGCACAGATGCAGGCAGAGGTGGAGCGTGAACTATAGCGGAAGGTGGCTGGGAGAGATAATGGATAGTAGTGGAATTTTGCTGGCTCTAATACCAAATGAAGCAATCAGCTTCAGGACACAAAATCCTTATTTAAATAATAATTTATGATATATAATGAAGATGAAGAATATTACAATTGGTACTCACCTTTATAGGCTTGAGTGTGTACAACGAAAGGTCACACCCTTTCGGATACTAGTTAACTAATTTTACTTAATATTTACTTAATATTTGTTACAACAACTGTGGGTGCAGGGGATTCTGCTACATTTCATTGTCGACAATGGTAGTAAAAATAATCTCATCTCGGTCGAGGTCATCAAAATATTGAAGATTTTGACAATTCTACATCTAGATCCCTATAACATTGCTTGGCTGGGTCATGGACGAGACATCCGCATCAGTCAATAGCGTCCCCTCTCCTACGGAATCAAGCCCTTCAAAGATGAGGTAATGTGTGATGTTTCCCTACTTGAATTTTGTGATGTTATTTTAGGAAAACCATATATGTGGAAACATCATGTTGTGAATGAGTCTAGACCTCGTAGTGTCATTATTAATTCAGGAAAGAAACTCTACAAGATACTCGAGACTCTTCCTGCTACTATAGTGTCTCTCTTCATAGCGGTGCAGTGCAGGAAGGTAATATCCTAGACAGGGAAATTCATACTCCTCATGGTTTTTTATTATGGGGAATGAAAGATCACAACAAAATCCACCACCTCCACACTAAATCCATATACGTAGAAGAAACAGGTGGACAAGATCTTGGAATCATACAAAGACATATTCACCACACCTATTGGGGTTCCAGTACATTGTTAGGTCAAGTATTTAATTGGTTTGATCCGTGGAGTACCTTTACCTAATGGGTCATTCTACAGGAGTTCCCTCATGGAGAACAAAGAAATGAAACATTAGATTCAATATTTAATCCAAAAGGGCACATTTGACCTAGCGCGTCACCCTCTGGGAGCCCAACTGTGTTGGTACAAAAGAAAGATGGGACATGGAGACTCTGTATTAAATACCGAGCTCTAAACAAGATCACATTCTGGAATTGACATCCCATTCCCTGAATCCATGACCTCCTCTAGCAACTCAGGGGGACCAAGTATTTCAGTAAGACTCACCTAAAGTCTGACTATCATCAAGTGTTGATTGAGCAGACCGATGTCAGGAAGACTACCTTCAAATCTTGGGAAGTCCTTTTTGAGTGGTTGGTCATGCCTTTTGGCTTAACGAATGCTCTGAAAACCTTCATGAGGATGATGGATGAAATTATATGTCCATTCACCAATTCATTCATGGTCATATATCTAGATGATATCCTGATATATAGCAGAACATGGGCAGAACATATCCAGGATATCCACCAGGTCCTCAACACCCTTCGACAACACAAGTTATATGCAAATATAGAGAAGTGCTAATTTGGAATGGAAAGGGTTTAGTATCTAGGATACATCATAGATGAACACGGTGTTCATGTAGATCTGGCCAAGCTCCAATCCATTCACAATTGGTCGACCTCAACGACTCTCACAGAGCTTCGTAGATTTCTAGGCCTTGCAAACTTCTATAACAATTTTGTGGTGGGATTCTCTAATATTGCTTGGTCCATTATCCAGGTGACCAAAGGGGGATATAAGGCCAATTTCATCTGGTCCAAGTCACAACAACACAAATTTGAGGAGCTGAATCAGCGCTTATGTTTGGTGCCCATCCTTACCTTACCAAATCTACAACAACCCTTTGAGATTGAGACAAATGCTTCGTACTACGCTGTTGGTGCGGTGTTGACTTAGCATGTTCATATAGTGGCATATCATAGGGAGACACTTTCATATATATTCCACAAGTACCCCACCTACGACAAGGAAATGTATTCCATTGTCCAAGCCTATCGCCAACAGAAGCATTACATCCTTGTAAAAGAAACAATCATCCACACTAATTATAAGCCCTTGCAGTTCATGCAAACCCAAAAAAAGTTACAGAATGATCGCCACTATAAGTGGTGCACTTAATTACAACAGTTCCACCTGAAAATTAAATATTAGAAGGGAAGCACCAATCGAGTCGTTTATTACCTCAGTCAACCTTCATTGGCAGCATTAACCACGATGGTCAAATCTCACATCCACAAGACCTCTAGGTGGACTCAACTATATGATAATGATCCTGAGTTCACTCATATCTATCAATCATTGTGTACAGGTACACCAGTGGAATAAATTCATCTTTAGGAAGGGTTCTTATGCCACCTGGTCCATGTCTATGTTCCTTCAATTTTAGCATGCGAATATGATTTGGGAATCAAATTATAGTCGAGTGGCAGGTCACTTTGGTATTGGGAAAATAGTGGCAGTTTTGTAGAAGTATTTTTGTTAGCACAAACTCTGATAAGATGTCGACCAATATACCAGATATTGCACTGCCCGTGCCAACGCAAAACTACCTGTTAAAAGGAAAGGGTTGCACACACCCCTTCCCACTCCCAATCGGTCATGGGAATCCATCTCTATGGATTACATGTCAGGACTACCTTCAACTAAGAATGGTAATGATTGTGTTTTTGTGGTTGTGGATCGCTTCTCTGAGACAACCATTCTAATAGCTTGTAAGAAGAACATCTCTGATGATGCTAGTGCTAATCTATTCTTCGAGCATGTTTGGGTTCATTTTGGGCTGCCACAGACTATAATTTCAGATCAGGCCAATAGGTTCCTAGGAAATTTTTGGTCTATTCTATGGTCATTGATGGATACCAAGCTCACCAAATCGACTTCCTTCCACCCCCATACTGACAGAAAAACAGAGGTAGTCAACCAGATGATTGTGCATATTATGAGAATGCACAATTCTAAACATCCCTGCACGTGGGATGAGATCCTTCCTTATGTTCAACATATCTAAAAATAAGCTCTGCATATCTCTACCAGTCACAACCCTTTTCAGGAGTGCTTAGGTTTCCAAGCATTGGCCCTGATTGATGTAGCTTTTCCCTTTCCATCCACACAAGAGAAATCTTCTCATGCTTAAGTCAAGGTTGATAAGGTCACCAGATTTGTTGAATGAATCCATCACATCCACCAACAAGTCCATGGCATTTTGGAGAAGGCCAATACTAAATACAAGCATCGACATGACCAACATCGGGTTCCACATAAGTTATAGGTTGGGGATAAGGTTTGGTTGCATTTACAGAAAGAGAGGCTCACAGGACCCCATCACAAGATTCATCCACTTTGATATGGGCCATACACCATCACCAAGGAAGTTGGTGATAATGCTTTGGAATTAATCATTCTTCCATTCCTTGGCCTACACCCAATATTCAATGTGGATCTCCTTCGACCATATTTTGCACCACTATTGGACACCTCAGAGGTGGCAGCACAATTGACACATATAGAGCTTAATCTCGATTGCATGGAACAAGAAACCATTGATCAAATCATGGACACACAGGTTAAGGGAACCTTTGAGCAGAATATCCAACTATATTGAGTTGTCAAAGTAGGGAAACTCCTCCAACAAGGTAACTGGCTCACCAAGCACGAAGTTCAACAAAAGTTTCCCCATTTTATGGGGGAACTCAATGCAATGGAGACCATTTATTCCTTACAGAGGAATACTGATTGATATGGGTCTAGGTGGGCTCCCACCTATTCCATTGGCTCAACCAAGTTTCTCCTGTCGACAATTTTCTTTTAATTTTCTATGGTTTTTCAGGTCCTAAACTTATGGGGCCGTTTTGAGGCCTTAAATGACAATTTTTGGTGATTCTCGAGGTCATTGAATTACCTTTTACATGAATTTGGCTCCAATATAAAGTTGTAAACCTCAGATAGACCTTTCCAATAGGATATTAAGTGCCCCAGATGAAGAGTGTATGCAAAATTTATGACCTGAGAAGTTGACTGTTCAACTAACCACCTTGGGGCTGTAAATTTCATGATGATTCATCTCCTAGGGTTAAGTTTAGGATTTTTTTCCTCTCCAAGGATTTATTATAAAAGGCCCCTCGTCATCCTTTTTTATTCAGCTTATCACGAGTGAGTGTAGGCACCACATCTCTTATCAAAGATATAACTACCACCATTCTAACTACTTTTTTTATAGTCTATCTTGTTTCATTCATTTAATAGAATCTGAGTTTAATGTATCACTCTGTTTATCACCATATATATATCTGTACATTTGAATATATATTCTCTTCCATTTCGTTATCACATAAATATGGATCAATGGTATCATAGCTTTCTTCTCTTGTGCTTTCTGAGTTCATGTCCCCGACGAGATATGAATATCAAGAATTGGGTTTCAAACTAGTTGAGCTTGGGAAAAATACTTCTCGTCATCCAAAGAAGCCTCACATGTTGGGAGAAGAAAATAAAGATGACAAAGCAGGAGATCCTATTAAAATGTTGCTCGAGGAATCCCTCATGTGACAAAGGAATGAGATGATGGATAACTGCGCCCAAATCCTAATAAGAATACTGATGACAGTGGATGCACCTTCAAGGAGAAACCATTTCGGGGGTGACACTCCTTTCAAGGTACAACTTAAATTTGACATCCATTTATTTGAAGGAAATATAGATTCATATGCTTTGGAAAAATGGTCAAGTATATTAGAGGGTTACTTCTCTGTTCAAAATTTTTCCGACAATGAAAATATCACCTTCGTGCTCCTTAAGTACCTCCCCCATGTCAAATATTGGTGGGATGGGTACTGTTAGAGGCATGCAAAGGATGAATCTAAGAAATTCAAACAGAACCCACTTGGGAAGAATTTTTTGGTGCCATCAAAGAGTAATTCTACCCTTTCAAAAATTATGTTGACCAGTACACCTAGTGGACAACATTGTGCTAGGAAAGAGACCAAACACTACCAGATCATACTAATATATTTCGTACCCTGAAATGAAAGATGGGTATTAGAGACTGTGAGCGAAACTTGGTTCTAAAATACCAAAGTGGTATGCACATGTACATTTAGTTAGAGATGGATTTTCAAGACATATCCTCACTGGGAGAAGCTTACCAATATGCTGTCAAAATCAAGCAAAAGTTTAAGCAAAAGAATAAGTGGGATTTTGGGTCTGCAAATCAGTAGTAGAAACCGAGAAAAAGTGGCCCTTAATCACAACCCAAAGAATGGAGCAAGGATGTCCAATCTCCTAAAAACCAATACAAGACACAAATAAATAATGGTAATGAGAAAGAAAAGAAGGACACCGAAAAGTGGTGCGATTTCCATAAAAGCCCTTGGCACAACACTGATGAATTATGCTCAAAGCAGTCATTGTTGGACGAGAGAAAATCGTTGGATTCAGAATCTGACTTAGACATTGATGCAAATAAAGAAAATGGTAAGAAAATCATTGATGTAGAACTTAGTACCGCCATAGCAGCTACAAAGATCCAGCTTGAAGAGTTAAAGGATCCAGAGGAAGTGGAGTGCCTATTCCCCTCACAACTATGGGTTCAAGGGACTCCACTACATTTCATTATCGACAATGGTAGTCAGAAGAACCTTATCTCAGCCAAGATTGTCCAAATATTGAATATTTCGATGGTTCCACATACCTAAACCTACAACATTGCTTGGCTGAGCCATGGACAAGAAATCCACATCAGTCAATAGTGTCCCCTCTCCTACGTTATCGAGCCCTTCAAATATGAGGTAATGTGTGATCTTTCCACACTTGAAGTTTGTGATGTTATTTTAGGACAATAATATCTATGGAAACACCATGTTGTGTATGAGTCTATATATCATAGTGTCATTATTACTTTGGAAAATAGACTCTACAGGACACCACAGACACTTCTTGCTATTGCAGTGTCTCTCATCATAGCGAAGCAGTGTAGGAAGGTAATATCCTAGACAGGGAAATTCTTACTCTTCATGGTTCATTCTGAGGGGGGAAAAAGATCACGACAATAGCCACCACCTCCACACTGAGTCCCTCTATGCAGCAAAAATAGGTGTACAATATTGTGGAATCATACAAATACATATTCACCACACTTGTTGGGGTTCCAGTACATTTTCAGGTCAAGCATTCCATTGATTTGATCCCTGGTGTTCCTTTACCTAATGGTCTAGTTTATAGGTGTTCCCTAATGGATAATGAAGAAATCAAACAATAGATTCAAGATTTAAACCAAAAGGGGCACATCAACCCAATGCCTCACCCTATGGGAGCTCAATTATGTTGGTACAGAAGAAAGATGGGACATGCCTTTTGGCTTGACTAATGAACCTTCAACCTTCATTAAGATGATGGATGACATTCTATGTCCATTCACCAATTCCTTTGTGGACGTATATCTATATGATATCCTCATCTACAGTAGAACATGGGTAGAGCATATCCAACATATCCACCAGGTCCTCAATACCGTGCGACAGGAGAAGTTATATGCCAATCTAGAGAAGCGTTCATTTGTCATGGAAAGAAATCAATATATAGGATACAATATGGAAAAACATGGTGTTCATGTAGGTTAGGCCAAGTTCCAATCCATTCACGATTGGCCAACCTCGACGACTCTCATAGAGCTTTGCATCTTCCTAGTCCTTACAAACATTTATCATAGATTTGTGTTGGGCTTCTCTAATATTGCTTGGTTCATTAGGCAGGTGACCAAAAGGGGATCTAAGTGAAAGTTCATATGTTCCAAGCCACAAAAAAAAACATTTGAGGAGTTAAAGCAATGCTTATGTTTGGTGCCTATCCTTACCTTACAAGATCTACAACAACCCTTTGAGATCGAGGCAGATTCTTGGGACTACATTGTTGGTGTGGTCCTCACTCAACATGGAAATCTAGTGGCATGTCACAATGAGACACTTTCAAAGACAATCTATAAGTACCCAACCTATGAAAAGGAAACGTACTCCATTTTCCAACCCTACCGCTAATGGAAGCATTACATCCTTGGAAATGAAACAATCATCCACACTGATTATAAGCCCTTGCAGTTCATGCAAACCCAAGGAAAGTTACAGAATGAATGCCACCATAAGTGGTCCATTTACTTGCAATAGTTCCACCTGAACATTAAATATAAGAAGGGCAGCATCAATTGAGTCATTGATTTCCTCAGTTGACCTCTAGTGGTAGCATTGACCATGGTGCTCAACTTTTCCTACCACGAGACCTCTAAGTGGCCTCAACTATATCACAATGATCATGATTTCACTTATATATATCAATCATTGTGTGCAGCTATAGTAGTGTTAGGATTTCATATTCTGGAAGGATTGTTATGTCACTTGGGCCATCTCTATGTTCCTTCAAGTGAGCGTGCAAAGATGATTTGGAAATCACATTACAGTCGAGTGGAAGTGAACTTTTGTATCAAGAAGACATTGGGACTTTTGTAGAATTATTTTCACTATCCCAAAATCCGACAAGGCTTCAATCAATTAATATTTTTCACTTCCTGCACCATCTTAAAACCAAACATTAAAAAGCAAGGGTTGTACACCCCCCTTCCCACCCAAAATGGGGCATGGGAATCCATCTCCATGGATTACATGTCAGGTCTACCTTCAACTAAGCATGGTAATGACCATGTTTTTGTTGTTCTGGATCGCTTCTCTAAGATGAAAATTTTTAATAGCTTGTAAGAAGAGAATATATACCAAATTTGTTGCTTAGCTATTCTTCAAGCATGTTTGGGATCATTTTTGGCTGCCACAGATTATCATTTCAGATCAGGACAGCAGGTTCCTAAGCACCTTATGGTCTATTCTATGGTCATTGATGGATACCAAGCTCACAAAATTGGCTTCCTTCCACCCCCATACTAATTGACAAACAAAGGTAGTCAACCAGATGATTGTGCATATTCTGAGAATGTACAATTCTGAACATCCCCACACATGGGATGAGAGACTTTCTTATGTTCAACATAGCTATAATTGGGATCCACATAGCTCTACCGATCACATCACTTTTCAGGCATTCTTAGGTTTCCAACCATTGGCCCCGATTGATGTAGCTATTCCCCTTGCATCCAAAAAGGAGGAATCTTCACATGCTCAGGTCGCGGTTGATAAGCCCACCATATTTTTTGAGTGAGTCCATCACATCTTCCAATAGGTCCATGACATTTTGGAGAAGGCCAATACTAAATACAAGTAGCAACATGACCAACATCAGGTTCCACATAAGCTCAAGGTTGGGGATAAGGTTTGGTTGCATTTACAGAAAGAGAGGCTTACAAGACCCCATCACAACCTTCGTCCACTTCGATGTGGGCCATACACCATCACCAAGGAAGTTGGTGATAATTATTTTGAATTAAGCATTCCTCAATTCCTTATCTTACACCCAGTATTCAATGTGTAGATCCTTCAACCATATTTTGCACCACTATCGGACACCTCGGCGTTGGAAGAACAATTGACACCTACATAGATTAATACCAACTGCATGGAACAAGAAAGCATTGATCAAATCATGGAAAAAAAGTTTAAGGGAGACCATTAGCAAAAGATACAACTATATCAAGTTGTCAAAGAAGGGAAGCTCCTCCATCAAGGCAAGTGGCTCACCAGGACTCAAGTTTAGTAGAAGTTTCCCCATTTGATGAGGGCACTAAATGCAATGGAGACCATCTCTTCCTAAGGGGGGAGGAATGATCTAGATGGGTATAGGTGGCCACCCACCTATTCCACTGAGTCAAAACAGTTTCTCATGTTGACAATTTTCTTCTAATTTTCTATGGTTTTTTGGGTCCTAAACTTCTGGGGCCGTTTTGAGGCCCTAAATGACATTTTTGGGCGATTCGGGGGGGAATTTTTTTTATTTCAACATGCATTTGGCCCCATTCGAATGCTGTAAATATTGGATAGACCATTCCAATGGGATATATAGTGCCCCAAATGGAGATTGTATGCAAAATTTACAACCCAAAGGATAGAGCAAGGATGGCCAAAGTCCAAAAAACCAGTCCAAGCCGCAGCCAAAGAAGGGTAATGGGAAATCGGAGAAGGACACCAAAAAGTGGTGCGAGTTCCATAAAATCCCCTCGCACAACACTAATGAATGTCACTTAAAGAATTCATTGTTGGATGAGACAAAATCCTTGGATACATACTCTGACTTAGACACTGATGTAGAGAAAGAAAGGGGCAAGAAGGTCATTGATGCAGAACCTAGTGCCACCATAAAAAACCTCAAAGATCCATCCAGAAGAGTCAGAGGAATCCGCTACATTTAATTTTCAACAATGGTAGTCAGAAGAACCTCATCTTGACTAAGGTCATCAAAATATTGAAGCTTCCCATAGTTACACATCCACAACCCTACAACATTGGTTGGCTGAGCCAAGGACGAGACATCCGCGTCAGTCAGTAGTGTTGTCTCTTTTTACGATATCAATCCCTTCAAAGATGAGTTAATGTGTGATGTTTCCCCACTTGAAGTTTGTGATGTTATTTTAGGAAAACCATATATGCGGAAACTTCATGCTGTGTATGAGTCTAGACCTCGTAGTGTCATTATTACTTTGGGAAAGAATCTCATTAGAGGAAATTTGGGGTCTAAAATGGGCCTCCTAACGAAAATAATAAAAAAAGCCACATCACACTACAAATATACCATGTCAGATTAAATCTAATAAAAATCTAATGAAAGTCAACCTAAATCGTCTGATTAATGGTAGTTGACAACTATATTGAGTTAATGTAGAGTTAAGAGATATTGGTCAAAAATATTAATGAAATATTTAGATTCTTGTGCACACATAATAAATGATAGGAAACTTTTGAATTTTATATTATTATTTTTTTAAATGAATAGACCACTACTTTTTATATATTTAATAAATGTAAAACTCAAATATATTCATTTATAATAAAAAATATAATTATAATACTATTAAAAAAATAAAAAGATCACTATAATTTTTTTAAATAATTTTATATTAATTCATATAAAAAATATTACATCACATAAAATAAAAAACAATAAACTATGTATATTCATATTATTTTTTATATTAATATAAAAACAAATTGTGGTTTAATGGGTAGGTAAGTAAGAGAGAAAAAAAGTAAAATCAAATTTTATTATAATTTTAGTAACATTAAAAATAGTTTTTATTTTTTATTTTGTTAGTATTTAAATGTTTTATTTATTTTTGGATGTAATAATTAAATATATATTTTTTTAAATATTATTTAATAATATTAAAAATACTAAATATCTTTTATTTAGTATTTCAAGATAAGTCTATTTAAATTAAATATTATTTAATTTTCTTTTTAAAAAATTGATTAATAAATGTTTTTAGTATTTCAAAATGCTTCCACTACAATTTTAATTAATGCGAAGGTCATGTTTTAGAGCAGTTGGAAGTAGTGATCAAATAAAATATTCTATATTTATTAGTTAAAGTTTGTTTATCTTATTTCGAGCTGATCTTTTCAAGAACTTAACCACGATGAGGTTGATATAGAGTTAGCTATTGTCAAATAAAAATATGACACACAAGCATTATGTGTCCAACTCAACCATAATGGTTGACCAA
Source organism: Pseudotsuga menziesii (assembly GCA_001517045.1). Taxonomy (NCBI): domain Eukaryota; kingdom Viridiplantae; phylum Streptophyta; class Pinopsida; order Pinales; family Pinaceae; genus Pseudotsuga; species Pseudotsuga menziesii. Next base: position 30,512 of record LPNX010397555.1, on the reverse strand, counting down.
AGATATTGAAATTCTATTGGTTTAAAAATTCAACTCAATCCACCTCATCCATAGCACAGTTTTTTATAAGGCCCATTTTAGACCCCAATTTTCCTCTAATGCTACAAGATACCAGAGACACTTCCTGCTACTGCAGTGTCTCTAATCACAGCGAAGCAGTGTAGGAAGGTAATCTCCAAGATAGGGAGATTTGTACTCTTCATGGTTCATTATGAGGGGGAACTAAATATCATAGCAACATCCACCACCTCCATACTGAATCCCTCGACACATTAGAAAGAGGTGGACAATATCGTGGAATCATACAAAGACATATTCACCACACCTGTTGGGGTTCTAATACATTGTCAGGTCAAGCATTCCATTGATTTTATCCCTTGTGTGCCTTTACCTAATCATCTAGTCTACAGGAGTTCCCTCATGGAGAATGAATAAAAAAAATGCCATATTGAAGAGTTAATCCAAAAGGGGCACATTCCACCTAGCTCCTCACCCCATGGGAGCCCAATTATGTTGGTACAGAAGAAATATGGGACATGGCAACAATGTATTGACTATAGACATCTAAAGAAAATCATAGTCTGGAATTGGTATCCAATTCCCCAATTCTATGACCTCCTCGATCAGTTCAAGGGGGTAAGGTATTTTAGTAAGATTGACCTGAATTTTGGCTGTCATCAAGTGTCGATTGAGCAGACCAATGTCTGGAAGATTACCTTCAAATATCAGGAAGGATTTTTTGAGTGGTTGGTCATGCCTTTTGGCTTAACCAATTCTCTGAGAAATTTCATGAGGATGATCTACATCTATTCACCAATTCCTTTATGGTCGTATATATAGATGATATCCTCATCTAAAATAAAACATGGGAAGAACATATCTAGCATATCCACCAGGTCCTCAGCACCCTGGAACAACACAAGTTATATGCCAATCTAGAGAATTGCTCATTTGGCATGGAAAAGGTTTAGTATCTAGGATACATTATGGATGAAGATGTTGTTCATGTAGATCCATCCAAGATCCAAGCCATTCACGACTGGTCGACCCCAAAGACTCTCATATAGCTTTGCAGCTTCCTAGGCCTTGCAATATTCTATCACTGATTTGTGTCGAGATTCTCTAATATTGGTTGGTCCATTAGCCAAGTGACCAAAGGGGCAAGGTCAAGTTCATTTGGTCCAAGCCAAATAAACATGCATTTGAGGAGCTAAATCAGTGCTTATTTTTGGCACCCGTACTTACCGTACCATATCTACAACAACCATTTGAGATCGAGAAAAATGCTTCTAACTATGATGTTGGTGCGGTCCTCACTCAGCATGGCCATCTAGTGGCATATTACAGTGAGAAAATTTTAGATATAGTCTGCAATTACCCCACCTATGACAAGAAAATTCACTCCATTGTGGAAGCCTGTTGTGAATGGAAGAATTACATCCTTGGAAAAGAAAAAGTCATCCACAATGATCATAATCCCTTGCAGTTCATGCAAAACCAAGGAAAGTTATAGAATGACCACCATTAGAAGTGGTCCACTTACTTGCAACAGTTTCACCTGAACATTAAATATAAGAAGGGCATCACCAATTGAGTCATTTATTTCCTCAGTCGACCTCCAATGGAGACAATAACTAGAGTGCTCAACTCCTACGGCCACGAGACCTTTGGGTGGCCTCTACTATATGACAATGATCCTGAGTTCACTCCTATCTATCAATCATTATGTGCAGGTACACCAGTGATAGACTTTCATCTTCACGAAGGAGTTTTATGCCACCTGGTACATCTATGTGTTCCTTCAAGTGAGTGTGCGAAGATGATTTGGGAAGCACATTACAGTCGAGTGGCAGGGAACTTTGGTATAGAGAATATAGTCGTAGTTTTGCAGAAGTATTTTTACTGGCCCAAACTATGACAAGAATTCAATTGATATATCAGATCCTGCATTTCCTTTGTCATCGCAAAACCAACTACTAAAAGGAAAGGGTTGTACACCCCCCTTCCCACTCCAAATGGGCTATGGAAATCCATCTCCATGGATTACATGTCACGACTACCTTCAACTAAGCATGGTAATGACTCTATTTTTTTGGTTGTGTATCGCTTCTCTAAGACGACCATTCTAATAGCTTGCAAGAAGAGCATATATGCTTAAGCCATTGCTAATTTATTCTTCAGGCATGTTTGGATTCATTTTAGGTTGCCACACACTATCATTTTAGATCAGGAAAGTAGGTTCCTATGCACTTTCTAGTATAGTCTATGGTCATTGATGGATACCAAGCTCACCAAATCGACTACCTTTCACCCCCATACTGATAGACAAACAAAGGTAGTCAACCGTCTAATTGTGCATATTATGAGAATGTACAATTATAAACATCCCTGCACATGGGATGAGATCCTTCCTTATGTTCAACATCGTTATAACTGAGATCGACATAGATTTACCAATCACAAATCTTTTTAAGAGTTCTTAGGTTTCCAACCATTGTCCTCGAATGATGTAACTCTACCCCTTGAATTCACACAGGAGGAATCTTATAGTTCAAAATGACACATCTCTACCTATGACAACTTTCCCATTATTTCATCGCATGTCAACACTTCCATGACGACGCTTCATGAAAGTCATTGAAAGTCACTGAAAAAACACCTAACTTGGAGGACCCATATCTTGAGTTCTGTAACTCCATTTGACCTCATCTCTACACTGTTGGAAATATATTTTACTTGGCTAAAATTTTCTAGAAGACACCAAAGTCTGAAAATGCCAATAAATACCCTAAAAATGAGACTTTTGATGTGTACATGAGTTTCCTTAAGGAAACCCACGTACGTACTCGACTTTCTAGATATAATACCTGGGTACGCCTTAAATACATGAATTTTTTCATTGCAACCCATGTATACCTCCTCATGTACGTGACTGTTGTCTCTACAACCTGCGTATGCCTCTTGAAAATGTCAAAAAATACGTATTTTGAAATTTGGGTAGTTCGGGTAGTTGTGCAACTGACTCCTTCAGTTGTAACTACTTTGTCTTCAACCATAACTCTTCATTAAGCATATAAATAGAGGTAGGGAGGTCCATGAGAGGAGACTTGTATCTTTGCATCATTATGCTGGAGGAATTGGGACTCTCTTTGCCCATACCTTTTCCCTAGAAGCATTCTCCATGTGTTGCAAAGATTGGAGGCTAAGTTCCTTGGAGAAGAGAAGCAGAAGAACCAGATCAAGGTTTCATGAGGTGTTGAACTTGAAGAGAAGGTATACTTGTACTTGTTTTCAAAAGATTAATAAATATGTGATGTCCTTCTTCTTCCCAAATCATTGTTCAATGTGTGATTGAATCTTTGTTTATGATTAGATGTTAATGTTAATTAGATTGTTACTTCATGTTTATTTGATTATTATTTCTTTATATGTGGTAATAATGGTTTGAGGAAGGTATAAATTTTTTTGTAGGTCTCTTGGAGCAAGAGGAGCAAGAGGAGCAAGAAGAGGATTGAAGGGCTACTTGGATCAACCTTCATTCGGCTAAGGTATGAACCATTGCAATCTTACAATATTGCTTGTATTTACTTGTAGAACCATTTGCATCCACTTTTCCACCCTAGTACGTTGATGGCCTCTTAAACCCTAGCCATAGGAAACTTTCCTTTACAGCAGAACTGGCAACTCCGCTGGGGAGAGCGTTGTCTGTTTGGGGTTTTTTTGTCTTTCTTTTAGTCTTTTGCATTGCTTTCAGGTCCTTCTTTCCACTTAGGAATACCTTCTAAGTCTGATAAAACACCTCCCCTGCCTTCCTAAGGTATTCTTTGACCTTTTTTGGGATTTTTTTCCACCCATAAGTGAGTTGCATACTGAACAGTCACATTTCTGGTTTTGTACACATGAATTTCTATACTATCAACCCGTGTACGATACATGAATTATCAGTAATAAAACCCGCGTGTGCTTGTACACGCAACTTGTTGTACTGTCAACCCGCAGATGCCACAGGACCTATCAGTAGTACAACCCGCATGTGCCCCTAAAACAATGTTTTTTCCTCATTTTTGTGGTTTTTTCTATTGTTGTGGGTTGTTTGGTAGGTCTTTTGGTGTCCTATGCAGGTGCATGACTCCATGGAGTTAGTGTCATCCCTTTTGGTTGTTATTTATCTATATGGTAAGCCTTTTTATTGCATTAGGGTTTGTTCTTTTCTCTTTCCCCCTACCTCCTATGCTTGGCATGATTTTTGGCTTATGTTTCTGGCCAGCCTCTGTTAGTGATCTTTTTCTGAGTTTAGAAGCTTGTTGGTGTTGGTTTCCTTCTTCTTTTGTTGGTTCACTCCACCATGCCAAAATAGTTGACTTGTCTCTTATGCAATCCTTCCTTCCAAGTAGGGTTTATACTGACTTTAGTTCATTCTAGAGTTTGTTTTGTGGTTGTATAGCAGAGTTCCTTTTGCTTTGTTCTTGTTATCTGCATACTTTTGTTTGTAGGTAGTTTTTATTTTGCATTTATAAAAGAAAAAGAAAAAAAAACACATGTTTGCTTTATATGCATGTAGATTAGAGTTTTGTATTTAATGCACTGCATATCATTATTTTTGAAAAAATAAAAAGAATTTGTTCTTTTGTGGCTTTCAAGTTTATATTTGAAAAATAAAGAGAATACTTTTTTCTTTTTGCATTTCATTTCTCTTTGCTTGGTCATTTTGTTTCAACTTTGAGTCAAAACACCACATAAGTTTCACGCCATTTATCCNAAACGATATAATTTAAAAATTATTAGTAAGTTTTATTTTATAGGGTCATACACCAACTAGCTCAGGCTAGACTTGTGGATTAGGGAGTTTTAACTCTCCATAAGTATTAAATTTCAAACGTAGTTGGTCAATCACTAGGTAAATCCTCTTCTATGTTCATTGTATCTGGGAAGCTCCTCTCAAATGGGAGTTAAGCATGAGGCCGCGTGGAGACTTGGACTGAGGAGATAAACCTCTGATTCCTTGTCAAAGCGTAGACCAAGGTTTTTGCGCATCTGGGGATTCTGTCCTAGAAAGGGTTTCGGGATTTGCTACCCTACCCATGCATACAAACCAGACTTGTGACTGTCCCCCCTGACTGTTAATATATTTAAGGTAGCCTTTAGTGTCTTTGACATCTAGGATTCATACATAGGTACACTAGAAGGCTATTTCTGGTTGACCTTGGGCGAGCTTGGAAGGTAACCCCAGTAGAAGGTGTGGGAGGGTGGTGGGTGATTCCTTCGCTTGTGCCTAAGAACATATACAGGGATTCCAAGTAACTGTCTATCATATTTCTTCTGGAAAGCATATCTTATACCTGTTTGTCTGTTTGGATTTAGGAATTTTAGTGAGTGCGCTGTGGTTTGTCTATACTTAGTTTTCCTTCAGGTGTGTGCTTTGCACTTTTGGTTTCCTGTCAATGTTAGACATTGTCTTATTGTTTGAAAATATGGGTAGAACCCCTTTGAACACCAACCAAGAGATCCCCATGCTAGGAACTCCTTGTACTATTCCTCTCACTAGGAATGTTGGTGTTCCTTTGATGACCACCTTGAATCTACTTGGATTCACCCTAGGGCTACCGGTGTGGTTTTTTTCCACTCCAACTGTCCTGAATGCCCCTAATGCTTCTCAAGTAAGCTATTTATATCAAGGGCATCAAAACACTACTTCCCCTTCACCTGTAGTTGATTATCCTCCTTCTTCTACCTCATGCGGTGAAAGTACTGATACTAGTAATTGACAGTCTAAAAGGAGTAAAAGAAGAAGGAATAGGAAGAAGGCACATAAGCAAGGGGGAACCTATTCAAGCTATGCAGTTCAAGTTGAACCTCACCAGCTAGCCTCTACAATTCATGCTCAGGGAACCTATCCAACCTCTGCATGCCATGTTGGATCTAAGCACTCAACCTCTGCAAGTCAAGTTGATCTTCATCATCCAGCCTCTATTGATCATGCTAGTGGGATCCTTCCAATATTTCCAGGTCACATTGGATCCAATAACTCAGCCTCTGTAGTTCATGCTGAGGGCACCCATTCAACCTCTGATGTTCAAGTTGAACCTCTCCATCCAACCTCTGTAAGTCATGTTGGATCCATCCACCCAACCTCTAAATTTCATGCTGGGGGCACACACTCAACTACTGCAAAGCATGTTGATCATAACCATTCAAAATATATTGTTTATATTGGTGGTGCCCATCCAACCTCTACAGGTCATGTTAGACCCAGTCTCTCAGCCTCTGTAGGTCATGCTGGGGGCAATCTCTTAGTCTCTGTGGTTCATGCTGAAGACAATCTATCAGCCACTGCAAGTCATGTTGACATTGTTGAAAGTACTAACCACTCAAAATGAAAGCCCAAGTTTCCTTGTAAGCTTTGTGAGGGAGACCACCTTACTTATAAATTCCCTTCTATTGTGGAGGTGCAAATATTTTGGTTTCATGGTCATCCCATTTTTTAACATACTGAAGATTTTCAAGAACCAAACTCTCTTAGTCAGGTTGGACCCAGTCACCCAGCCTTTGGTGGTCATGATAGGGGAAAAATCTCAGCCTCTATAGCTCATGCTGAGAGAAAATAGTCATCCACTGCTAGTCATCTTGACACCATTGAGAAAAATGGTCATTTGAAGTGCAAACTTAAGTTCCCTTATAAGCTATGTGAGGGAGATCATCTTACTCACCATTGCCCTGCTATCCCAAAGGTGCGAAGAGTGTGGTCCGAGACTCAAGAATTTCCTTCTCCTAAACAACCTACTCAACCTTTGGTTGATAAAGTGGTCAAACCAATCTCAGATTTGGTCGAGGGCCCACTCTTCTTTTGGAGAGTGATATTGATGTGATTGAACCAATACCATCTTTGGTTAATCCCACTCTCCCTTTGGAGAGTGACTTTCACGAAGCGATTGAATCGATTTCATTGTCAATCAATCCCACTCTTCCTTTGGAGAGTGAAGTCTCTGCTAGTCACATTTTATTCACTGCCAATTCAAAACTTACTGAACAAGGGGGAACTAAACTTGCTTCATATCAACCCCCACCAAGCTCTCGGATTGCTTCCTTTGATTGCAATAGCCTAGTTGAGCCACGCCTTCCTTCTGATGCACCTTTCTAGATAAAGTTCAAAGTTGAATCATACACGATTGTTCATTGTATTGTTGATGAAGAAGCCTCAGTTAGTATTTTTTTTGGTTGTGCTTGGCGAGGCATGGGATCTCCCAGCCTTGTGTTGACTGCTAGTCAGTTACTAGCGTTTGATAGAAGAACTTGTATAGCCTTGGTAATTCTTTCTCAAACGCATGTTACTTTGGGTGGGAAGATCGTCTTAGTTGACTTCATGGTGATAGAAGACCCTTTAGATTTCAATATGCTCCTTGGACATGATTATATCTATGCCATGCAAGACGTGGTGTCAACATTATTTCGTGTGATGTACTTTAATCATGGCGAAGAAATTGTCACTATTGATCAGTTGGATTTTCTTGATCCTTCTCCTGACCCAACTAGATACCAGGTCTTTCCTTTATTGATTCCCATTGTTTCTATAGACACTACCTTGCCATAGGTGAGCTATGTGGCCTCATGTCTTTTGCATTCAATTGCTACTGAGAAGCAGCCTCTTTTGTCATGCTTACCTTCCTGGGGCTTGGTCCCAGCAGTTGACCGGGTGAGTCATCCTATACAAACTATGGACCTCACTCTCCACTATGTCGATCTATTTGAAATTTTACACATGTGTCTTATCTCGGAGGATCTCCTTCCTTTGGATGAAGTCTTCCTAGAGTCTTTGATACAGTCCGATCTTCTATTGGATGTTGGTTGAGTTGTGCCTAATTCTAACCCTAATTTTCCTAGTAATCATGACATTTCTTCTTATGTTGGTCTTCTTGAGTCTTTTGACTCTTCCTTTGAACAACAAGTCAGTGATCCTGATGAGTTTGATTTTTCTTATGAATTTTTCAACTCCCGTGATACTGAGTTTGTTCCTGCAGACTCTATATCCCTTTTTTATTTTTTCTCTCCTTTTGAGGTTGATCTTACTGATTATAAACCCGCGGGACTTGGCACTATAGAATCTCCTTCAGTTGATTTTGACTTCACTTTTCCTTTTGTAGAACATAGCAAAGTCACACGTGTTTCTGCCAAAGTGACCTACATCGGATCTTTTCTTCTGAATGTGATCCTGATGTTGTTGTTTCTTGGAGACATGATTCTTAGTTGGATTCACAATTGTTTACTGGCCTCGGCTTGTTTTTCAAGTTGTAACTGCATTTGCATGCTCCCTGCTTGCACTTATGAGCCTGATGCCGACTTCCACACTTTTAACTCACTGTATAAACCCTCATGTTTGTTCTCATTGTCTCTAAGCCTCGTATCATTTTGCCTTTGCAACTTGACACCCTTTACCTTGAGGAGACATTACCTGAGTGTCTTTATCATGCTCATGTTCCTTGCATTATACATAGGTTTTTCCCTTGTGCATGGAACTAGTTTCGCCTGCCTATAGCACTCATCTCCTAGCATTTAGATCATTCTTTCTTCTCTCCTTCGAGCTCGTTAAAAACAGTAAGGAGGATGCGAGTTGACTTTTCTGGACTTGTTAAAACTTCATGGGAAAGATATTGAGTTTCTGCCCAGGTCTGACTCCTCAAAATAGACTCGACTGCCAAGTAAACTTGTCCATTCAGGCTCGTTAACAATATGTGAATGGGCATCCACATTGGTGGTAGGTTATCGCTTTCTCAAACCATGTGCAATAATACGAGAAAGGAACACTCTCTTTTATTTGGAATTGAGCAGAGTATTCTCAGGCATAGTTTTATCGCTTTTTCGAACTTGAGGGACTAAACTTACGAAAAAGGAGCGCCAAGTATGTGCCTCGTTTTCTCTTTTTCATGCTCTGGACCTAAATATGAAAAAGATTATGAGTTTACTTTATGTCTTTGTCATGCTTCTTAAACCCTAAAGAACAAAGCATTGAGTTTATTGTTGTAAGCCCAATTTCTCATAATCAAATGGATCTTTCCAAGTGATCTTGCCTTCCTTTACACTCGTAAAACTCAAGCTATACGCTGCTTTTGAAGGAGTGTTGGGTAGGTGGTAATTTGACCTTTTTTGGACCTTCTTGACTAAGTACAAAAAATGTGCGCCTTACTTATTCGGAAGCTAAGAGAGTTCTTCTATGGTTTGTTTCATACTTTTCCGGCCTCAAGAGAGTAAGTTTGACAAAAAAGCACCCCCCTGGAGTCTTCTTTGGAGTTTTCAGACTCTCTAAACTATGAAAACACTATCGAGCATGTACTAGTTCAGGCTCATAAAATCCATCGATCAATGCTTTATCAAGCATTCTTCTATCTTTTCTTCGAGCTTTCCAAAAATGAAGATGGTCCCAAGTTTGCTTTCTTGGACTCGTTAAACATTTACAAGAAAGAGGGGAAGGGAAGTTCATTCACATGTATTTTACATCATGGCATCAAGTCTTGTTTCCTTAAACAAAGCACCATTTTTGAGTCTATCAACAGTTGGGTCCTAGTATTTTGACCTTATCCTGATTCAGAGTTTCTTACTCCTCTGGTTGGTTTCTTATCCAATTATATGGGGAATCTGTCAATGTCTCATACATTGTAGATTTGTGTCGTTGGTCCTTTTGTGTCAAAATATTCCTAAGTCACTTTTGTGTCATGCTCATTATTCAAGGATTAAACCTTTGTCGGACATTCTGTAGTTGCCTTGAGCTTTTGTGTCAGCCATTCCCTAGTATCATTTCATCACATCATGTCTTCAGCGGTCCTCCTCGTGAAATTCTGTACCAATTCCAAATCCAATTAGTCTTTGAATTACCATGTGTTGGATGATGAAGGATGTCTTAATGCCTTCCTTCCAACGGATCTCTTCCTACAGTTAATAAAACAATTTCCTCCATGTTCAAATTCAAATCCTTTACTCGCATGGTTAGGATTCATACCTTTTTGGGTAGTTTGGATTGAAGACCTTGGGACAATAGTAGCATCGTCATTTTGCTATTTCCCAAGCTGCGTAAGAACTTGTTACACTTTATATGACATTTTGCTGAGACATAGATCCACCTTGTATTCTTGTGGGTATGATCGATTGTTGAGCATGGATCCACCTTGTTCATTTGTGGCCATGACACCTTTAGATTTGATATGGTGCCTTTTTGCATATTGAGCGAGCATGATAGTTTCATCAGTTATACATATCTTGGATCCACCTATATCTTTATGGTGACGTTTTTTATATGGACTTGTATGTCCAAAATATCCATTTTTTATGACATTTATCTCTCTTTCAGGTACGTTTGTTCGAGCCTTTCGATCTTGGATTCTCTGCTCTCTCCATACTTATCTATTTAATTTATAATGTATTTAGGCTATCTTCTTCCCCTCTAACCTCATACATTAGGGGGCATCTCTTATAGCTCAAAATGACACATCTCTTCCTGGGACCACTTTCCCATGTTTTCGTCGCATGTTGACACTTCATGAAAGTCATTGAAAGTCAATGAAAAAACACCTAAATTGGAGGACCTATTTCTTGATTTCTGTAACTCCATTTGACCTCATATCTACATCGTTGGAAATATATTTTAGCTAGCTAAATATTTCTAGAAGACACCAAAGTCTAAAAATGCCCGAAAATACCCCAAAAATGAGTTTTTTGAAGTGTACGCGAGTTTCCTCAAGGAAACCTGCGTACGTACATGACTTGCTATATATAATACCCGCATACACCTTAAATACATGACTTTATGCATTGCAACCCATGTATACCTCCTCGTGTACATGACAGTTGTCTCTGCAACCCGCATATGCCTCCTGAAAATGTCAAAAAATACGTATTTTGAAATTCGGGTAGTTTGGGTAGTTATGCAACTGACATTAGAGGAAATTTCACCTGAAAATGGGCCTCCTAAAAAAAATTAATAAAATAATAGTTAAAATAATAAAATAATATTTATTAACTTTGGAGGAAGAAAAGAAAAAAAACTATTTTTTGTTTGTATTTTCGATATATCTCCCTGTGTTTTTACTCAAACTTCAATCGGGAGAGCTTGTTGGATGCGGAATTAAATTTCGCATCCAACGAGTACCCACTCAGCATACTTTTGACAGACCCCGCTCCCCCAAAAACAAGAAATACCTAAAAAAAAACACGATGATGCTCGTTGGATGTGGAATTTAATTCCACATCCAACGAGCTCTCCCAATCGAAATTTGAGTAAAAACACGGGGATATATGTCGAAGATACAAACAAAAAAGTAGTTTTTTTTATGATACCTATCCCCAAATTTAGATTAAAAAAGTGTTTAAGACCTATACGGTATTTCAAATTTAAAGCAATTTCATTGGCTAACACATGATGACATGGAATTTGAGTTAAAGTTAAAAGACCCATTTTGAGTTGAAATTTCCTCTAATGCTCTTTCAGTTGTAACTACTTTGTCTTCAACCCTAAGTCTTCATTAAGCATATAAATAGAGGTAGGGAGGTCCATGAGAGGAGACTTCAATCTTTGCATCATTATGCTAGAGGAATTGGGACTCTCTTTTCCCACACCTTTGCCCTAGAAGCATTCTCCTTATGTTGCAGAGCTTGGAGGTTGAGTTCCTTGGAGAAGAGAAGAAGCAGAATCGAATCAAGGTTTCATGAGGTGCCGAACTTTAAGAGAAGGTATACTTGTACTTGTTTTCAATATTAATAAAGATGTGATGTCCTTCCTCTTCCCAAATCATTGTTCAATGTGTGATTGAATCTCTATTTATGATCATATGTTGATGTTAATTATATTATTATTTCATGTTTATTTGATTATTATTGCTTTATATGTGGTCATAATGTTTTGAGGAAGGTATAATTTGTTTTGCAGGTCTCCTGGAGCAAGAGGAGCAAGAGGAGAAAGAAGAGGATTGAAGGGCTTCTTGGATCAACCTTCATTTGGCTAAGGTATGAACCATTCCAATCTCAGAATCTTGCTTGTATTTACTTGCAGAACCATTTGCATCCACCTTTCCACCCTAGTACGTTGATGGCCTCTTAAACCCTAGCCATAGGAAACTTTCCTTTACAACAAGGAATCTTCCCATGTTCAGGTTGAGGTTTATAAGGCCACTAGATTTATTGAACGAATCCATCCCATCTGCCAATAGGTCCATGGCATTTTGGAGAAGGCCAGTACTAAATACAAGTAGCGACATGACTAGCATCCGGTTCCACATAAGTTCCAGGTTGGGGATAAGGTTTGGTTGAATTTATTGAAAGAGAGGCTCAAAGGACCCCATTGCAATATTTGTCCACTTTGATATGGGCCATACACCATCACCAAGGCAGTTGGTGATAATTATTTCGAATTAAGCATTCCTCCATTCCTTGGCCTGCACCCAGTATTAAATGTGGATTTCCTTCGCCCAAATTTTGCACCACTATTGGAAATCTCAGAGGTGGAAGAACGATTAACACCTATAGAGATTAATCCCGACTCCATGGAATAAACAACCATTGATCATATTATGGACACACAGGTTAAGGGCACCCGCTAGCATAATATCCAACTATATCGAGTTGTCAAAGCAGGGAAGCTCCTCCACCAAGGAAAGTACCTCACCAAGAGTCAAGTTCAGCAGAAGTTTCCCCATTTGATGGGGGCACTCAATGCAATGGAGATCATTTATTCCTAAGGTGGGAGGACTGATCCAAATGGTTATAGGTGGCCACCCACCTATTCCACTAGCTCAAAACAATTTCTCATGTTGACAATTTTATTGTAATTTTCTATGGTTTTTCGGGTCCTTAAATTTTGGGGCCATTTTGAGGCCTTAAATGATGTTTTTTGGCGATTCGGGGGGCTCAAAGTTTTCCAATGGCATGCATTTTCCCCAATTGAAAGTTTTAAATATCATATAGACCTTTCCAATGGGATATCCAGTGCCTAAAATGGAGATCAGATGCAAAAGTTATGACCGTGAGAAGTTGAGTGTTCAACTAACCACCTTTGGGCCACAAACTTCATGAGGATTCATCTCCTAGGGTTAGGTTTAGGGTTTTCTGCCTCTCCAATGATTTATGATAAAAGGCCCTTCGACCTACTTTTGTATTTATCTTTTCACAAGTGAGCATAGCCGCCACATCTCTTCTAAGAGATAAATCTACCACCATTCTAGCTGCTTTTGTTTTACAGTCTGTTCAGTTTCATTCATTGAATGGAATCTGACTTTACTATATCACTATGTTTATTGCCAATATATGTGCATTTGAATATATATTCTCTTTCATTTCTCTCTCACATAAATATGGATCAGTGGTATCATGGCTTTCTTCTCTTGTGGTTTCTCAGTGCATGTCCCTGACGAGATCTGAATATCGAGAGTTGGGTCTAGAACTAGTCGAGCTTGGGGAAAATACTTCTCATCATCTGAAGCAGCCTCACATGGTGAGAGAAGAAAAGAGATGTGATAGAGAAGAAGATCCTATTAAAATGTTTCTTGAGGAAGCCCTCGTGTGACAAAGGAGCGAGATGATGGATAACTTCACCCAAATCCTTCTAAGAATGTCGATGCCAACAGGCGCACCTTCAACGAGTAGTCGTTTTAGGGCTGCGACTCCCTTCAAGGTACAAGTTAACCTTGACATCCCCTTATTTGAAGAAAAGATAAATGAAGATTCTTTAGAAAAATGGTTAATTATGTAAGAGGGTTACTTCTCTGTTCAAAATTTTTTCGACAACGAAAAGATCACATTCGTGATCCTTAACTCCCTCCCCCATGTCAAAGATTGGTGGGATGGGTACTGCGAGAGGCATGCAAAGGATGAATCTAAGATATTTAAAACAAAACCCACTTGGGCATATTTTGTCGATTTTGTCAAAGAGGAATTCTACCTTGTCAAAAACTATGATGACCAATACACCTGGTGGACGACATTGCAACAGGAAAGAGACCAAACAGTGCCGGATTATACTAATATATTCCATCCCCTGTGCTCAAAGCTAGGTATTAGAGTTGGCGAACAACACTTGGTTCTAAAATACCACAGTGGTATGCACATGTACATTCGGTCAAAGATGGATTTCTTGGACATATCCTCACTAGGAGTAGCTTACCGACATGCCATCAAAATCGAGCAAAAGTTCAAGAAGAATAATAAGTGGGATTTTGCGTCGACAAATCAGTAGCAGAAGAGGAAAAAGTGGCCCTAACTCGCAACCCAAAGGAATTAGCAAGGATGGACAAAGTCCCGACAACCATTCCAAGCCACATACAAACAAGGGTAATGAGAAAGCGAAGAAGGACACCACCAAGTAGTGTGAGTTCCATAAAATACCCTGGTACAACACTAATGAATGCCGCTCATAGCAGTCATTGTTAGCTGAGACAAAATCCCCGGATATAGAATATGACTCAGACATTGATGTAGAGAAAGAAAGGGGTAAGTAGATCATTGATGCAAAACCTAGTGCCACCATAGAAACCATAGAGATCCAGCCGGAAGAATCAAAGGAGCCAAAGGAAGTGGAGCACATATTTCACTCAGAAATGTGGGTGTAGAGGACTCCGCTACATTTCATTATCGGCAATGGTATTCAGAATAGCCTCATCTCAGCCAAGGTCGTCAAAATACTGAAGCTTCTAACGGTTCAACATCCCCTACCCTACAACATTGGTTCATTGAGCCATGGACAAGACATATGCGTTAGTCAATAATGTCACCTCTCCTATGGCATCAAGCCCTTAAAAGATGGGGTAATGTGTGATGTTCCCCCACTTGAAGTTTTTGATGTTCCTTTAGGACAACCAAATATGTTGAAACACCATGTTGTGTATGAGTCTAGACCTTGTAGTTTCATTATTACTTTGGGAGAGAAACTCTATAGGATCCTAGAGACAATTCTTGCTACTGTAGTGTATCTCATCACAATGAAACAGTGTAGGAAGGTAATCTGAGACAGGAAAATTCGTACCCTTCATGGTTTGTTCTGAGGGGGAATGACAAGTCACAACAACATTCACCACCTCCACACTGAATCCCTCTATGCAACAGAAACAAGGTGGACAAGATCATGGAATCATACAAAGCCATATTCACCACACCTGTTGGGGTTCCAGTACATTGTCGGGTTAAGCATTCCATTGATTTGATCCCTGGTCTACCTTTACCTAATGGGATAGTCTACAGGTTTCCCCTCATGGAGAAGAAAGAAATCAAGCACCAGATTCCAGATTTAATCCAAAAGGGGAACATTTAACCCATCTCCTCACCCTATGGGATACCAATTGTGTTGGTATAGAAGAAATATGGGACATGGTGACTCTGTATTGACTACTGAGCTCTAAACAATATCACAGTCCAAAATCCGTATCCCGTTCCTTGGATCGATGACCTCCTCGATCAACTCATAGGGGAAAGTATTTCAGTAAGATTAACCTGAATTCCAGTTATCCTCAAGTGTCAATTGAGCAAACTGATGTTTGGAAGACTGCCTTAAAGTATTAGGGAGGCCTTTCTGAGTGGTATTTCATTCCTTTCAGCTTGACTAATGCTCTAATAACCTTCATGAGGATGATGTATAACATTCTACATCCATTCACCAATTCCTTTGTGGTCGTATATCTAGATGATATCCTCATCTATAGTAGAACGTGGGAAGAACATATCCAGCAAATCCACCAAGTCCTCAGCACCCTGTGACAACACAAGTTATATGCCAATCTAAAGAAGTGCTCATTTGGCATAGAAAGGGTTTAGTAACTAGGATACATTGTGGGCGAACATGGTGTTCATCTAGATCCGAACAATATCCAACCCATTCATGATTGGATGACCCCAATGACTCTCACAGAGCTTTGAAGGCTTCCTAGGCCTTGCAAACATCTATAGCATATTTATGTTCAACTTCTCTAATATTTCTTGGTGAAATAGCCAGGTGACCAAAGGGGGCTCTAAGGCCAATTTCATCTTGTCCAAGCCACAACAACACGCATTTTAGGAGTTGAAGCAGGGATTATGTTTAGTGTTTGTCCTTAACTTACCAGATCTACAACAACCCTTTGAGACCGAGACCGATGCTTCGGACTATGTTGTTGGTGCTGTCCTCACTCAACATGGCCATCACTGGCATATCTAATGAGAAAATTTCAGATATACTCTACAAGGAAATGTACTCCATTGTCCAAGCATGCTGCCAATGGAATCATTACATCCTTGGAAAAGAAACAGTCACCCACACTGATCATAAGCCCTTGTAGTTCATGCAAACCCAAGGAAATTTATAGAATGAGCGCCACCAAAAGTGGTCCACTTACTTGCAACAGTTCCACCTGAACATTGAATATAAGATGGGAAGCACCAATTGAGTCATTGATTTCCTCAGTCGACCTCCATCTAGGGCATTAACCATAGTGCTCAACTCTTATGGCGACGAGACCTGTGGGTCGCCTCAAATATATGATAATTGTCATGTACCCATACCCTGATTATCATGCGGAATTAAAACTTTCCTACGGGACCTTTGTTATTCTTTGAAACACGGGGCATGGCTGTGAAGCACTCCTAAGCATACATGTTCTGCTACGACACTGTCACATCCCCTCCCATCCACCATTGATCAATTTGATGATATACGAAGAAATATCTCAGAGGAGATCGAACGGTGAAGAAAAATCACGATGAAAATCGAAGGTCACCATCTATTTCGCATTTGGGAACAGATCAATGGCTGAGAATCACCCACAAAAATCAACGGTGTGGAAATCTTGAGTTGTGGAATCGGGGAAATTTAAATTTGTGGTCCTGCATCCCGCATCCCGCATCCCTCATGCAGAATAGACCACTGCGGAAAGAAAAGTTGCAGATGTAGATATCTATGAAGCTGCATCTCACCTGCGAAAAGTAAATTTGCAGAAGGAAAACTGCGGAAATAGAGATTTATAGAAGGATGTTTTTGCATTCTGCATCCGCATCCCTCATCCCGCAAGTTGCGGAAAGAAGAGTTACGGAAGGAAAAATGCAGAGAACAAGATTTACAAAATGTTGCTTCCTTAAAATACTTACCACTTAATTAATAGCATATTTTCTATAAAATACTTACCACTTATTTTTAGTTTTCCAAGTTAGCGCACAAATAGTTTAGTTAGCTATCAAGGATATACGACTTCCTACCATAATATTTTATCATTATATGCTATTAATTTTTATACGGTTCTTTTTGGAAAGGCTCTCGAGTATGCGAAACTGAACTCGCTAAGGAAGCGACCATCTCTCCAAGGAAGGGACTTTTAAATTTATACGAAACTGAACTCTCTAAGAAAGTGACTATCTCTCCGGAAGGGAATTTTAAATTTAACTCACATGAATGGCACAAGGTAATAACTTCATTCCAAAAGAGATCACGAGCGTAAATTTATTTAAAGAACATATATCATTTTAAATTTATACTAAACTAAACTCAAGATCATGAGCCTAAATTTATTTAAAGACAATATATCATTTTAATAAATATATGGAGAGATTTTGTGGTAAGAGGTAGTAATCTTAATTATCTGATTGAATTTCTATTAAGGATATCAAATGATTTGGTTATGGCAAATGATATAATTTTATATTTGTGAAAATAAAATTATATTTATAAAAATGAAACTATTTTAATGAAACAAGATTTTGATATTTAATTTTATATATTAAAAGAATTATTTTATTGAAAATAAAAATGATTTTATTTAAATTTTTATTNTATATATATATATATATATATATATATATTTTATTTATTTTAAACTCAAGTTAAAATTCTTTAAAACCAAAATCTTATATGTTTATTTCTATAAATATACAATCATAACTTGTCATAAACATCTGCATAGAATTGAGCCATATTATTAAAGAACACTTAGTATGAGCACAGAAAGAGTTACACATCTCTTCTTCGTAGAATGCATCTCTTCGATGCAATTATTCTTGTTTCATAGAAATATATTCTCTATATATCTTTTGTCTTTCTATTCTCTTCTTTTCATTTGTTTTAGTATAATGCCTCAAATATTGTGATGATACTGAAAAATCTTTATGATTAGACTTTGAAGGTTTTTGCACAAAATTATGCAGTTATTTTATAGGTATTTGTAGCTCATAGAAGAGGGCACTTTAGTGATTAGACTTTTGAAGGATTATGCACAAAATTCTTCTAGAATTATTTTATAGGGATTTGTAGTTTATGGAAGAGGTTGAATGCTAAACTGTAAAAATATAAATTACTAAAATAACACAAAATTGATCCTACTCCATCAACATGCCCTTTTGTAATATCTTTCCTCTATGCCCCTATTTTTGTAACCGAAATTGAAATTGTGTACTCCATCATTCAGTTAACCATAGACTCCACAAATAAAACTCTGTAAGTATAAAAGTAAATTCCTAAGTTGTAATATGAATTGTGACTTAGGAGATTGAAAACTTGACTCGACTAAAATGGTAGGGGCATGGAATCCACTAGGGGGAGAGGTTGAATGCTAGTTGGCCATGGGTTGATGATGAGTTTCATCTTGGTGGTGCAGACACTTAAACGATGAAAAATGAGCTAGATGACACTTAAGTTTATGGGTGATCCATAATTTATGTTTAAAAGTTAGTCCAAGGTAAGGACACCGACTTCAAGGAACTAATAAATACAAATGAGTTAACGATTAGTAGGAGGATAAAATCAAGAAGATAGTCAAAACGCTAATAATATCTTTCCATCCCAAAAAGATATCAAGAAGTGTTGGAAGTTAATAAGCTAAATCAAGATGAATTTTCTCATGATAATTGATTTAAAGAAGGATAGGATAAGTAGTTAGGTTAATCTAAAGATTATTATCTTAGGTTAAAGATTGTTAAAATTAGCTAACTAGTTGAGTTAGCTAAAAGTTAACTTAAAAGGTAATTATCTCAAGATTTTAAGTAGAGATGATTAAATTTTGAGTTAATTAGTTAAAATAAATTAAGATTAATTAGAAAAAATTAGCTAAAGTTAAGGAAGATAACTATATTGAATTAGTTGAAGTAAATCTTCATTCTAGCCCTAGTGGATTCTGGCATAGCTTGCGGGTGGCCTCTCAAGGGATGGAGTGCACACTAGGAAGACAGCTAGGCAGTTAGGTGGAAGGTAGGAATCAAGTTTTCAGTCACCTCATCTCCTCTATTTAGATAAAGAACCTATCAATGTTATCTCCTCTATTTAGAGAAAGAACCTATCAATGTTAAGCTTTTGATCATTATGATTCCTAGTGTAACTGTTAATATTTTATAATATAGAGAAAATGTTTTTAGCATTGAACAAATAATGAATCCTTCAAAACTTGAATGGTGTAATCACAATTATACATACCCTTGCGAGAAAGATCCGTTGTTTTGTATTATTTATGTATGAATTTATATCGAATCTCATTATATCCCATTATATTGCTAGTTATTACTTTAAACTTTTTATCCTAAACATCTCCCTAAGAACGAAAGGACGACATCGGGTCAGGGAGGAGCCATTGTACAAAAAAAAATATTTTCCCTTCTTTTTCATGATTCCCTATTCTCTTGTGAATCGCTCAAGTTATCTTGATCGGGTCTCTATTCTAGTCTAGCATAACCCTAAATTCGGATTAACTGCCAAACCTTCAAATTCATACCATGAATGATCAAATATTTTTCCAACGGAGTATTGATTAAATACAAACCTCTAGTATAGCTACTATTTTATACTCTTTAAACGGAGATCGTGTTCTGAGGCATCTCAACCATTTTATACTCTTTAAGCTGACAATTTTCTTTCAACCTTCTCTATGTGATATTGGTAGGCTGCTCCAATATCGGGTTGTGCATATAAATTGTAATTTACGTAATGCTAAAATCAATACTATATAAAAATAAATATATGGAAATCAAGGTAGTATATTGAATATATTTTGTTTGTTGGGATCCCTATTAAATGAATTGGAGTAGTTTTACACTAATTTAAATAGTTTATTATTGGTAAGAAAAGGTTTAATATATTCTATGAAAGTATTTATGTTATTTATGACTAGTTAAAATACCTACAATGAATAGTTGGTTATGCTTAGTAAGTAAACTTATGTTAGTTTTGTCATTAAAGATGTAAGTAACATTATATCATCATTCAAAGAAGTGGGATATTACTTATTAAAAGTTTAGGTATATTAAAAGGATTAGATTATTGTTTGGAAATTTGTAATATGGAGATATTTATTTTGAAGAATTGTGTAGGAATAAATAATTATTATATAATTTTGAACTCATTGATAAGTATTGTATTTATATCTCAACAATTCATATACATTAAGATTATGTTATATACATCTTATATCATGAAGTTTCACAATACCATGCACCTTTTAGTTAAATGGGAATATTAGTATAATGGAGAAAGATAAAATTAAACATTGTAAAAGTGAATATGTTGTATGGATAGATTATGAGGTAGAGGAAAAATGTATATTTTCCAATGTAAGTTTTATTAAAAAAAAGATTGTTAGTTATGAAGTGGATGTTCTATGATAAAAATAATGTTGGTTATGAGGAGGAGGTGATTTTAAATTAAAGTGACTGCTAGGGGTTGTTACAAATATCTTGTAAGAAAGTATCTTGTATGGTTAAAAAACCTACAAAGTATAGTTAGTTATGAAAGTGGGATTATGTTATCTATAGTTGAAGTTACGATGGATGAATATTCAAAGGTAACTATACGTCTATCAAAAGAGCATGTCTTTAGCATGTGGAAGCATGCATCCCATCAAAAAATTAAAAATGGAATTATGTGATAATTATGCTAATCATATATATTAGTGTAATCCTATATAACTTTTTAATTAACCAAAATCCTAGGATACTCAAATGGGTAAAGAATAATTATTGGCATGAAATTTTTAAATAAGATTAACTTATGACATTCAAATGGTAAGTCAATCAAGTATATACATAGATGAGATATTATTGGAATATACTTAGTTTCAACAACTCAATGATCATTGCAACTAACTTGTTTGGTTGGTTAATAACAAGTTTAAGAAAAAAAATTGTACCCCATTTCCAAAAAAAGTGATGAGTAAATTTGGGACATTACACCTTTTATATGTTCAACAACATTAGGGATGCTAGGAGACAATTTCACTAGCTCTGCAATCTCTTACACGATTATTGTTAAAAAGAATAGATTAAGGAAGATCTCTACATGCAACAAGAAATAAATCTTCAACTACTTCATAAAAGTATTTAATAGAGTAATACTCCAAACAACATCTAACATATCTAGTTTATATAAGAAGGAAAGGTCACCTTGTGGAAACTATCCCTTTAAACTCAAGACTCACCATAACACTCATATTTCGAAGGGTATATAGATACTAAATGTCACAACAAGTGTTTTATTGACCTATAGTGATTTTAATGTAGAAGATTCTAGTGCCACAAAACATTAATCTTGTGACCATACAGTTGTCTATAGCAATAAAAGTCTAGTGGGATTATCACAATTAGGAATCTTAGGACTGTAATTCACCCATCACTATAAGGGATGCATTTATGAGGGTATTGCATGATAAGTACTTCCATTTGAGATGCTAATAGCACCAATGCACTAAGGTCCAACAACTATGCCAATTCTATCCAATCTATTGTTAAGTAAACATATCCTTCACTTACTTAAAGAGGAGGTCCAATCAAGTCTAGTACTTTAGTAATACAACAGTTTATGCCAATAAATCAATAGTGATCAGGAGTTATTGGTGATTATATGATTATGGATGCACGCAAATTTGTGCAATGGATTAATATTTTAATGCAAATCAAACTAATACAACAAGTCTTGCGCGGAGCAGTCAAACCAATATAAACATCATATCAAACATAAGAAGTAATACAACAACAACAATAAGCCTTGTTGTAGTCTTGATAGCATTGCATTTTTTTTATTTCGATGCATAAGTAGAAGAGGATAGTTGAATAAACAACAGATAAAGAATAACAAAGAAAAACACATTTATTATGATACACCTTAGACATCTACCATAACAATAATGATTTTTTTATATGTAAGTATATTTTAACACAAATGGGGATTCATATAAACAAGATTACAATGGGGAACACACTTTTCAATTATACACTCAAAACCTCTAACTTTACTATTCTCAAAGTACACAAATAATTTACTCCCTCATTAAACATGGTTAAAACTTGTAGAAGGATAAAGGAAAAAACAATTTCATTTAGTAACAACCTATTGACTTCATTGTTCACAAAAAAATACAAAATAAATTGATTTAATTAGCAACTACATATTGAATCACATTGAATACCCAATCCCAACCACATTGGTGTAACATAAGATGACTCTACTAAGAAAAGAAATTTCTGTTACTTACAATTTTTAATATAATATCTATCCATGGAAGGAAAATATAGGATGTGATGTTCCACCTTTAGAAATTGATTTTTTCTTCGATAATCCTACTCATGGGAGAAATAATGAATCGATGAATCAAAATATCACAATGTCATCCCCAAAATCAAAAGGATATTATCTCCTTTTTTCAAGGTGTCCCAACGCTCTGATCCTCAAGCTCTTCACATAATAACATCCAAGTCTCTTCCAATGCGATATTTATGGCATAATTTTTTTGGGCGGGTGAATGCATAGTGGGTGGTGGTATTAATTGTGATATTGATGGTGGACTTAAATTCAAAAGACAGGAAGTAGGCGTTTCATTCAAGGAATACCGAATTTTTTGTTCTAGGTGATGGTGTTCATGATGACTTGATTAGACCATTTTTTCTTCTTTGTGTCGGTGTGTTTCTTGATCATGATGGTGTCTATAGTTTTCATGTTGAGGTGGTCTAATTCTTTGTTCATTCTCTTCCCATGTCGACAATTGTGCCTCCCAATTTTACTACTTCCTGCCTCAACCTTTCCAAAAGGATTAATCTAGGTTCTTGTCATGCTAATTTCTTTATAAATTTTCTTGTGTTTCATTAGATTTTTATATTTTTTTTCAACTATTTATAGTTACAAAACTGTTTTTTTTAAGCTTTGTATCATTTTAGTCAGGCCTCATTAACCATTTTCCGAAATATATTTCCCTGTAATGTTTTTAGTTGGACTGATCTGTTAGTGTTGATTTCATTGACAATGTATGGACCCATCCATTCAGTGTGTAGTTTATTAGGTTTTCCTTTTACTCGACTATTGTTTACTAATGCAAGGTATCCAACTGATAAAATTTTTTTGTGATATTTCTATTGTGCCAGGATTTTTGTTGTTGTGTTTGGATTTCTTGGTATTGTATTGCAATTAGTCTGCATTTTTCAAATTTGGATAGTTGCATTACTATTTTTTTTTTGTAATTTTCGACATTGGTGTGTAGTATGTCGGAAATAAGAGAATTTTTTTACGAAAGTGTAAGGGTAAAATTACTTCTTGTCCATAGACAAGTCAGAATGGTGTCTGTCCCGTCAAATGCTTGTATGTTGTTCTATATGCCCATAAGAAAGTAGGTATCTGGTCATCCCAATCATATTTGTTGGTATTACATATTTCATTAGACCTTTGGTTAATGTTTTGTTGAAAGCTTCAATCACACCATTAGATTTAGGATGATATGTTGTGATTTTTCAGTTTTCAATCATAAATTGTTTTGTCAGAGCTGCGATTCTTTGTTTACAAAATGTGACCCCTGATCACTGATAAAGGTCAATGAACAACCAAGTCTTGTGAATATGTTCTCATATATAAATTTAGCTGCTATCTCGCTTGAGAAATATTTGACAAGTTCTACCTTTTCCCACTTGGTAACATATTCAACTGCTATGATGATATATCATGCTCCTGTTCGTCTACCCGGTGTTGAAAATGGCCCTATGAAATCAATCACACAAATTTCAAATGTTATGCTTGTATTTACAGATATTAAAGGAATTTCCATGCTTGGTAGAGGTCAACATAGTCATTGGCATCAGTCACACTTGTTAACAAATTCTGGACAATCCCAACGTATGGTCGGCCACCATAATCTCGACTATTGGATTTTTCTTGTTGTTGTATCATCTAAAAGTGTCATCAAGTTGGACCATAGTGTGATTCATTCATTATACTTTTTTTCATAGTCGAGAACACATCATTGTAAGACACTTTCTAATCCAAGTTTATAAAGAAATCCATTTACTATAGTGCAGGGTGCAACTTTAATTGTTAGGATCTTCTTTTTATTTTCACTTATTCCTTCTGGAGATTTCCCTTCATCTAGGAATTGAGTGATTTCTACTAGCTCGGAAGATAAAACTTCAATTTGAAATAATTGAGCATCTACTAAGTTGTTTTCAATTCCATTCAACTCTTCACCTGTGTCTATTCTCGACAAGTGGTCGGGTCTGGAATTATTTTTTATTGCTGGAACTATGACTTCAAACTCGAATTATTGAAATAGTATCAACCATCGACAAATTATTTTGTGTTGTAATGGTTTATTTACTAAGTATTTTAGTGTTTGGTGGTCTTTGTAAAATACAAATAGATTAGCTAATAAATAATGTCGATATTTATATAGTTCGAATATCATTCCAGGTGCTTCTATTTTGGTTGTCGAGTAGTTCCTCTTGGCTTTGTTTAATTTCCTGCTACTATATGTGTTTGGATTGCTCATTTCATCATCCCTAGGTTGAGTTAGGATTGCAGAAAGTACTATTCCAAATGCATCAATATGTACTAGAACTTAATTAACCAATTTGGAAATCATAGTATGGGTTCTTCAACTTATTTTTTCTTTATGATGTCAAACGATGCAATGCATTCATTAGTCTATTCGTATTCCTAATTTTCTTTTAATAGTTATTCTAACATAATTTTGAGCCATTTACAGTGGTTTTTCAGCATAGAGTAGATTGTCCAATCATTGAATATGCATCCATAGTTTTGTAGATATATTCCTAAAATGCTTTGATGATAATTCTGGAGAATACAGATGGGGAATTTTTCAATCCAAATGGCATGCATTTATATGTGAATGCTCAAAATTTCGTACAAATGTAGTCTTCTTTTTGTCTACTTTATCAATGGGTACTTTATTATATCCTGAAAATCCGTGTGTAAACGAATAACGCTCATGTCATGCAAATTCATTAAGAATTTGATCTCCAAAAGGGGTCAAAAATGGGTCTGTAAGCGTTACTTTATTAAGTTCCTGAAAGTCGACAAAAATCCTTAGTTGCATCGGGTTGTGCTTATTTGGTTGGATGACCATTGGGCTTTCCCATACTGGCTGATTAATAGGGTAAATGATTCCATCTACAAGCATGTTGTCGATTTCTTTATTTACTATTTCCTTATATTTGTGAGCGAATTTGTATGACCTTTTATTTATTGGTTTTTCCTCGGGTTTGATGTCGATTTTAATTTCATCCATTTTGTGAAGAATTCCTTTTAAATATTTGTAGTCTTGAGAAAAAACATCTTGAAATTCTTTTAATAAGTTTGCGACTTCTACCATCTGTTCTTCATTCTAGTAGCCACCTATTTTTGTAATTTTAGGTCTATCATCGTTGGATATATCAACTTATTTCATCTTAAGTTTCACGTCCATCCTTTCTGGCACTTTTCTTTCATTGATTTGTTGACTACCTTCTTTGAATTGTGAAAATGTTGGTGGAAAGTCTTCCGCTGTCAATCTCTTAGGGTCCTCTTTCTCTAGTGTTTGAATTTTGAATATTGTTCTAATTAGTTTTGAAGTTTTTGGGTGTTCTAATTTCCATTGGATGGTTTTCCCTTTTGTGTTTTCCATTTCTACTCAAAGTATTGTCAAGTGTTAGGTTTTGGTTGTCCTAATACTGTTACCTGTAGCATTCAGTTGGCTATGTTGGTACCCTACTATTATTTTGTTGTATGTTAGTTGTAGGAAGTGTTTTATCTGTTTACTTGCTTCGAACAATAATTCATCCTGGGACAAGAATTTGAATTCATTGAGGAAATTCTCTTTGATTTCTTTCGATGTGAATGTTTCTCCTCTCTCTTCCTCCATTTTGTATATCGTCTAATGTGTTAGAAATAAGTGAGTCCATACTCCTTCATATTTATAACCTAATATTCTCCATTTTTTTCACATGTGTTAATATGTTTCACAAGGTATTTTCCTTATGTGAAGGATGGAATGTTTTCTCATGTTATTAGTTTCTTTTCTACGAACATTTCAATAAAGGATGTTGATGTTGTCATCCAAATTTGTAATATCGACTGATGTGTATCCCACCATCATGTGGCCTGACCTGTCAATGTCTCGACCAAACTCTAGAATCGACCATGTTCACCTAAAGTTTTGGAAACTTCCTCAACATGAATCGATGGTGATTCTCGCTCTTTGTATCTTAGTAGTGGTTGAGTTGATGAATCATTCCTTACTAGTGTTAGGTTTGGATATTCTTTAATTCTCAGAATCGCGCCACCAATGAAGAGCGGCTCTTTGGTGGCCAAGGGAGCGGAGCTCCGCTCCCACCTCCCTTCCTCGCGCTCCTCCTCCGCAGTTGAGCTCGGTTAGGGGCCAAAGGGCTACCCGAAATCTGTCATGTGAACTGAGAAAACGAGGCATACTATAGAACAAAACGCCAGGTTGTGTTTACTTGTCACAGTGTTATAGGTTTTAGTACGATCAGATCCATCATGTGAGGCCCCTTGACGGTGGCTACTTCCACTCATCGAACAGCACAAATAGTGACAGCGTGCAGAATCAACCAGCGATTGGCCTGAACGCATTTGCTTCTGTGGATTCTCTTCAAAAATCTTAAAATGTGGATTCGCAAATTTAAGTTGCATGATAGTGTTTTGTATACATTCAAAAGACATTTTATGGAGAGCCTCCTTGGTTTGAATTCATATTCCAATATTAAATTCTCCTTTTGTACATTGTGAGGAGTCCTACGTTGGACACTTGGTCGCACAAACTAAATCTTGGTTCTCTTCAAAACTCTTGAATAGTGGATTCCCAAATTTCAGTCGCATGACAATTTTTCCTGTATATTCTAAGAGTAGTGCACTAAGATTTTGAAGTATTTTAAAAAATTAGATATTTGGGAGGGAGCGTATCCTTTAGCTTGAATCCATATTCCAGTGTTGAATACATTGTCAAACTTAAAAAGTTATATATTATTTTATTTTAATTAATTTCTCAAATTTTTAAAAATAATATTTGCATTGTCAAACTTAAAAAGTGATATATTATTTGATTTTAATTAATTTTTCAATTTTTTAAATATAATATATTGCAAGATAACTAAATTTTTTAATCACTTTATAATTAAAAAAAAAAGATATTTATTTTCATTTAGATACACCTAAAAGATTGTGCTTATTAATGAATATTGTTGATTTTAACATGGATATAAATAATTTACTATACAATGGAGGTTGTGGAGATTGTTAGAAAACAAAGTAATTGAGTTAAAATTTTATTTTAATTATATATGATAGGTAGTCATTATTTTACATTTTTTTTATGTCTTATAGTGATATATATAAAAAGTAAGTTGATATAACTACACACAATTGATGAGAAAACTGCAAATCACCTCAGAAAAGGCGTATTCATGATGTGCTAAGCTCTGCAAAATTGATGAGAAGGTGTATTCATGGTGTGCTAATTATAAAGTAGACCTTGCAACTTTTTTAAATTTCATGTTTGTATAGAGTAGAACTTGTAACTTTTTTAAATTTCATGTTTCAATTTAGAATTTATATATCAGTTTGTGATCATAGCTTGAAGATGAAATTTTAGTTGTTTTGTTGATTTAATTAAGGGTAAGGAATGGAATAATCTATCAGATGGGAAAATTGTTTCAACTTATGAAGAGCGGCTCTTTGGTGGCCAAGGGAGCGGAGCTCCGCTCCCGTCTCCCTCCTCCCCCTCTTCTTTCCTCCGCGTCTTCTTTTTCCCGTCAGCAAATTAAGACTGTCGCCTCTGAGTATGCCTTGAAGGAATTCCCTTTATCTCTAACTTTTTAGTTACTCAAAAAAAAATGAATAGATGTAAATCCATGAAAAATATGAGATATGAGAAAACCAAAAAGGAATATATGTAAATCACCATGCAAAATATGAGATATGAGAAAACCTTGGCTACATGTCAATACGAAGAATCGGCGTTGAAATTGAGATTAACTGCAGTACATCATCCATTAAAATAAATATAAGTAGCGATACACGCTCAGAACCTTCGACCCTCTATGGATCTATATACTTAAATCAACATATCCAGCAGAAATAATATAAGTAGAAATACACGCTCAAAACATTCAACCCTTTACTAATCTATATACTCACATGAACATACACAACTGGAATAATATAAGTAGCAATACAGGCTCAGAACTTGGACCTTTTATGGATCTAATATACTTACATGAACATATACAGTGGATTGTTATGGATCTATATACATACAACATATGGGTATTCTAGATATCACTTCTAGGACATGCACTAAGATCTAGAGTGCTACCTAGAAGCTACGTTGGAATCATGTAAGTTAGAGTTGTGAATATAATGTCACCTCAAGTTAAATTAATCCCTTTTAGTACTCTGATGAATTCATGCTTTTAACCGATCAGACTATTTGTTACAGTAATCATCGGGATAAGTTTTACGAGTGTGGGGGCGGGAAGGGAGGTGGAGGGGGAGGATGGGGGCGGGAGTGGAGCTCTATTCCCTTGGCCGCCAAAGAGCCACCATTCACTGGTGGCGCGATTCTCAGAATCGCGCCACCAGTGAATGGCGACTCTTTGGCGGCCAAGGGAGCGGAGCTCCACTCCCGCCTCCATCCTCCCCCTCTTCTTTCCTCCATGTCTTCTTTTTCCCGTGAGAAAATTAATACCGTCGCTGCGAATTCCCTTTATCTTCACCCTCTCACCATTATAATATCGGCATTAAGAGTGAAGACAATCCCTCGCAGTCATCTTCGGTTTGTGAAATGGAGTTGTCTAGAGATGACCAGCAAATGCTGGAGGAGTTGGAGTTTTGGAAATCTTTGTTTGTTGAATCAGACAACACTGAGTACCTAAATGAGGAGGTTGACATGTCCGTTGATCGGACAGCCATGTGAAATTTCCAAGATGTTTGAATCATCATTTTGCGTAATTTCCAAGATAAAATTGAATCATCTTTTTTTTTTCTGCCGGAATTTTAAGAGCGGAGTGTCCGTCAAGGAGGCAATCTGCTTGTCAAATACAATACATGTATCAGTTGCACTGTAATTCCTGCCTTGCTTAATGTTTTGCAAGGTCACACTGTTCATTTTCAAATGTGACGTCACATTATCACCATACCATAAAATATTAATATGTAAATTCCTATCAGAAACAGACACATATGTGTTACTTGTTTGTAGAAGAAAAATGTTTTTAAGGGTGATTTAATTGCATTGTCGTCTATTTCACAAATAATTAAGCCACCCTTAAAAACATTTAAGTGTGACCACACATAAGAAAGCTCCCCTACTAGTTATAATATACTATTCATTATTATGTGTGATGTGTTTCAAGGGTTGGGGATGGGCGTTGATATATTTTTATAATTTCAATTGAGAAAACCAATTACCCCAAGAGTTGGGCGCGGGCGTTGATATATTTGTATCATTTCAATTTAAACTATCAATTTTCCCTTACTTTTATGTTATCACAAATAAGAGGTAAGTTGGTGTGAAGGTGTTAGATTCATGATAAACCCAACGTTGAAACCTTATATTCACTGTCCCTTTTTTATTCAATACAACCCAATATTTACAATAATGTGAAGACAAACAAAATTTAAATGAGAGGAAGATATGTATTTTAAACCTAGTCACAAGTCTCTCCTATAAACAAAAAAATCCTTAGAGCCACGATATCATGAAAAGTATGAATTATGGAAAATACAAACAATAATGTGAAGACAAACACAATTTAAATGAGAGGTAGATATGTATTTTAAACCTAGTCACAAGTCTCTCCTATAAAACAAATAAAGTCCTTAGAGCCACGATATCATGAAAAGCGTGAATTATGGAAAATACAAACAATAATGTGAAGCAAACACAATTTAAATGAGAGGGAGATATGTATTTTAAACCTAGTCGCAAGTCTCTCTTATAAGAAAAATAAATTCCTTAGAGCCATGATATCATGAAAAGTGCAAATTATGGAAAATACAAATTATAGATTGTTGTAGTTTTGTGTTTTTGATAGGCCTAGGTTGGTTTATTATAAAATTTAAATGTTTTTTTAAATGTAATGTTGTGGGGGTGTTAGGGGGGCTTAGAATAAAAAAGAAAAAATTAATGTCATGATGTTGGGAGTAGGGGGTGGGGGTGTTTAAAATCCTTTAGATATTTTTTTAAATGTAATGCTATGGAGGGGTTAAGAGGATTAGGGTGGGAGGAGGGGTGAAGGGTTAGATTTTTTTTTAATATAATGTTGTT
>LPNX010397548.1:0-14198 GCA_001517045.1 Pseudotsuga menziesii | reverse complement strand
AAATGGAGTTATTCTGCTACTGTAACCACCCTGTGAGCTTTTCATAAGCGGAATTTCAGCTCCATGCCCCACCATGACAGAATTATTGGACAGATCAATGTCCAGGCATTGACAATTTGACTCTTCGAGTGCAGTGCAGCATAAATTAGGATGGGGAAGAAGAAGAAGCAGCACAAGAACAAGAAGAGCAGAGGTGATATTGAAATAACTGGTTTTCTCTGCCATTTTTACAGCAGCCAGGATAACGGCCAGCTATAATGTTCTCTGTTGAGAATAGAAATTACAGAAGATTTGTTGCAATTGCAATATCTCTGTGGACACTTTTAGCTTCAGTTTACAATGGTCTTATTTATGTATTTATTCATTGCTTCAGTTGTCTTCTGCCATGCTCATTGGCCCGGTAAGGTCCATTGAAGTGGGTTTAGACATGAGTGTCCATTAGCGGTCGAAATTGAAGGCTCGCACATTGATTATCATTTAACTTATCAGAAATAAATATAAAATGCTATAAAATACATATCTAGAATGTAAATTCATTGGCGAGCAAGGAGTTAGTAATGACTTTGATACTTCGTTGCAAGTCCTTTTCGCAAAATTGGCATTGAAACATCCACATATGCCAAAAATTAAATATATTATTTATTTAGAAAATTAACATTTCACCAAACATTTTAAAGATCAAAATAGATAACATTTCATAAAACACTTTAAACATACGAATACATTTCTAAAATATACAAATATATGTATTAATTTTTCTATTTTTTTTTAATCTAATAAACTAAAGAGTGATCTCAACAATTATTATCATCTTAAGTAAAAAACATGAATTTGATAAGTGATACCTTTATCTTGCCACACTTACAGGTTTTTTTTATGTTTATTGTTTTTATTGAATGATAGTAGATGTTTGGTACTTGTATCCATACTTTATGCAATAGGGTAATCAAAGAAATTTCCCAAAAGAAATATTGTATTCAAATGGCTTTTATGGAGTAAGTTTAATGGTCTGATCAAATTTAAAATAATCAAATTGTTGTTTTTAATAAAGCTTGTTTCCCAATCAGTCAAATCTACCAAGGGCTGCAACCTAATGAAGTTGTCAATCAAATAATGAAATTTTATAGTTATTGTAATTATATAAGAAGAAACTATATTATATTGGTAATGATAGCCAAAACCCATCATTAAGAGGTCATTAAGAGACATTTTATGGTTGTGGTAACTCTAGTAGAAGAGACCACCCCTAACTCCTTACAACTAAGAGAAACTAATATATCTTTATCATTTAAAACTAGTATAGATTCAATCTTTTAAAATGCTCATTTTGTTTCTTTCTCTCTACTTGATTGTTGAGAGGATTATATCATGGAAAGTTGAACCTTGGACATGGATTAACTATTAGATATCTTGCATTCACAAGTAGTCATTGTTTCTCCTTTTCCTTTATCACCTACAAGCCTTCTACAAAAGAAACTTATAACAACCCTATCTAGCATAGTTGACTAGGAGGGTGTTACTTGAAAACACATATATTCTTTTCATTCCTTAAATCAATTGAGTAACTAAATCTTGTCCAAGCAATCAAGTAAATCAATCATGTATAAACAATTAGGTATTCAAAAATGGAATAAAATCATAACCAATATAAAATTAAAGTACATGTTGTTCTTAGCATTACCAATGACTAATCATTGGTCCAAACCTATGATCCACAAACATATTGTTGATAAAGGGGAATTCACACCCAAAGATTGACTCTCCACCCAACCAATTTGCAAACACGTAGGAACATGTGGTAACACCATGACAAGGATATATCCCAATGATGGTGTAGGATATACTCAACAAGGTCACTAATCTACCCAATAGATCAAATCAAGCATCAAATACCAACTAGTTAGGCATAGTGTGGTTGAGAGACTCCTAGATTTACAAAACCCCCATACCCTTCAAGGTTAAGTTGTGCAAGAACATCCACTCCACCTCTTATTAAGTACCCCTAGTATGTTAGTTAACAACACCGATTATGGAATAATTCCTTTGAAGAACTTTACTAACCACTCTATATTATGATGAATACCCCTAATTGATCAAGTACCATTCTCAACATGTGGTATCACAATGGTCTAAAATAAATTAATTACCAATCTCAAAGAGAATTAGTAACCCCAATTGGTGAGCTATACTCCTAACCTCATCTACCTACACAAGCTAAACTAGATAAATTATCAAATCACTCTCACTAATTCACAATCAAATAAATTACCTTTCTGAAGGAAAGGATTCTCAATAAACCACCAAAAACAAGTAGCCCCTCACATAAGGAAAGAATTTATTTTATAATCTCTCACAAGATAACAATTTCCTCTTGAGAATATTGTTGGCCAATTTTGTCCAACAAGAATAAACATATATATAAATATTCATTCAAATCCATATAACAAAAAAGACAATGCACAACTCAAATAATGAATGGAATCCATATTCTTTATTTATATTGAATAACACTTGTACAAATCCCTCCTTTCCCAAGAAAAAGGAGGAAAATTCTCAAACCCTAACTTGATTTCTTAATCCCAAATCAATTTATAGCTCAATAAAAAATCTCAAATTTTCTTTTCACATCTCCATTAGGAAACCATATAAAGAATGATAAGGGAGTTACAACATATTTTATTCTTTACCTAATTTCCCACTAATCTCTAAAATACCCTAAACAAGTCATTAGTTACTCATAAATAGTCATTTGAGTCATTATCACATTGATTACAATGAAATTCATAAATAAATACACTCTAGAAGTTGGGTACCAACATTCCCCCAAGACAACTCTTTGTCTTGTCCTCTAGACAAGTACATATGGAATAAACTTGAACTATGTCATCACACCAAACTCCCCAAACTTTGCAACAAATAACTCTATTGCATATATGTTGATCTACAAATCTTCTATCTTCTACTCCTGTTGGAGGCCCCCTCTTAACACATCTTTATCTTTCTCTTGGTGCAACACCTTTGCACTAGTTTTTTGAAGCCTCTTCCCCACCTTTATGTGTTGCACTCCTTGGGAAGCTTGGGAAGTACATCCTCTTGATCTCTATCTACTATAACAATCAACAAAAACTATTTAATCATCTCCCAATCTATTCATAATACTTTGATTCACATGTACAAGGTAGAAAACTCTATCATCTCATCATCATCTTTACAAAACCTTTCTTCTACAAAATTATCTAAAATACAAGTTAACTCTCTACTATAATTATATCAGTAGCACGCTATCATGAATATGATCATAATCAATGCCTAACACTTCTTAATCAATCTAATTAAATACTAACAACAAAACCTTCTTCTCTCAATAAGTATGACTAAAATATTCAAGAAGCTCTTAATTGAAATAACTCAAAAATATGTTTAATGGAGCACCTAAAATTAAACTCCCTTTTATTTGGTAAAGTATTTTCTTTTAAAGAAAAGACTCAAGTTTCATCCTCTCATCATCAAGTAAACTCTTTAACATTTATCATTAAAAAAAAAATACTCCCAGATTCCTAGGATTAAATACTGTCCTTATATATTATCATCGTAAACTTTGAATAGAATGGGATACAAAATCAATCTAGCATAAAATATTTTACCAAAAGTAATTGGAGTCAAACTGTTAAACTCCATGCCAATAATCTCTTTGCAGCAACATAAATGCGCAAGCAAATTCACCAATGCATAAATTATCTTAGTACAACACTCAACCGGAGCAAACCTCCGAAAATGCTCTCATGTAACACATTCACCATCTTGGAGAAAAAAATACCCAGCAAAGCACCATCTAGTTCCTTCAGGAAATGACACTCGACACCTAAAAATTCCCACGAATTTTGTTGTATCTATGCACCAACCTTACTAACCTTACTGTACGACTCCTCAATAGCCATGATATTCTTTCTCAATAGTATACACCACTTTTCCTCCTTGCTATTCAAGAAAGAACAGTACAATACTTTCAGTATGTAATCAAACATAAATTCTACAAGCATGATGCGCACCAATCTGGCAGAAACAAGCAAAATTTTATACCACAGGTTTCTCCAACAGATTTCCCTTTGCTTGTCGCTGCTACAACTTGGCACAGAGAGGGGAAACCATGTTGTTCCCAGCTGGTGCAAATTGTTGGATAATTCCATCCATTAAGAATAAACATATATAGATGTTCATTCAAAATCATAGAACAAGAAAGAGATTGCACAACTCATATAATGGAATCCACATTCTTCGAAATAAGCTTGTACAAATCCCTCCTTTTCCAAGACGCAAGGAAATATTGCTCAATACAATCTCAAATCTTCTTTTCACATCTTTATGAGGAAATAATATAAAGAATCATAAGGCAATTGAAACATAACCTCTTCTTACCTAATTTTTAAAGTACCCTAAATAAGTCATTACTTACTCATAAATCATCTTTTCATCTTTTGAATCATTATCACATTCTTCGAAATAAGCTTGTACAAATCTCTCCTTTTCCAAGAAGCAAGGAAATATTGCTCAATACAATCTCAAATATTCTTTTCACATCTTTATGAGGAAATAATATAAAGAATCATAAGGCAATTGCAACATAATTTCTTCTTTACCTAATTTCTCACTAATTTTTAAAGTACCCTAAATAAGTCATTACTTACTCATAAATTATCTTTTTATCTTTTGAATCATTATCACACTAATTACAATGAAATACATAAACAAATATAATCTTACCAACAAATGTTCATCTACCTTCCCTTTCCCTAATATATTTGTGGTGAAATTATTATGAAAGTAGATCCAAATCCTAGGCTCTATCAAGCACCCACATGGATCAATCTTTCGAGATGCCAACATTTCTCTAGGTGCAAACCTATCAAGGTATTAATACACAATTAGAACCAATCAATGTAGCTATTAATTTATGCAATAATATTAATACAACATGCACTAAAACCTATCCAAATAAAAAACTCACTGTACATGTTAATGAAATGCTAATGAAATTATGTTACTGAAATTTAATATATTTTTAAATATGACACTTTTCAATTAGACTATATTTGCAATTATAATTAAAAAAAACTTATTTAAAACATATTTGGAAAAAATATGATTTAATTTTTTTTTTACTATTTACATTATTAAAACATTATAACTATTAAAATATTAAATTTCTTAAAACATTATAATATTATATTATTCCATAAATAGACTATATTTTCAATTATATTAAAAAAACAATTTTACTATTCAAATTATTAAAACATTATAACTATTAAAACATTATAATATTATACTATTCCATAAATTGACTATATTTTCAATTATATTTTAAAAACTTTATTTAAATACATTTCTTTAATTTCTTGAAAAAACTTGCAATACTATCCTAAATGCAAACCTTAAATTGTTTCAAACCTGGAGATTAC
The DNA here is from genome assembly GCA_001517045.1 of Pseudotsuga menziesii. Classification (NCBI taxonomy): domain Eukaryota; kingdom Viridiplantae; phylum Streptophyta; class Pinopsida; order Pinales; family Pinaceae; genus Pseudotsuga; species Pseudotsuga menziesii. The sequence goes on along the minus strand of LPNX010397548.1, from coordinate 8,739 downwards.
ACACATTTTAATACTATCCTAAATATAACTTAATATAACTTGAGGATCTAGGACAATGTTAATATGATTCTTAGGTATTGCATAAATTAAAGTATATTAGTATTCAAAACATCTACCTCGTACATGGTTTTAAAACCATGTGCAAGGCTCTCCTAAACCATATACAATAAAACCATGGGTTTCTAGGAGGCCTTGCACATGGTTTTAAAAGCATTTCCAAGGCCCTCCTAAACCATGTACAATAAAACTATGGGTTGTTTAGGATGCCTTGCACATGGTTTTAAAAGCATTTCCAAGGCCCTCCTAAACCATGTACAATAAAACTATGGGTTGTTTAGGATGCCTTGCACATGGTTTTAAAACCATTTTCAACGCCCTACTAAACCATGTACAATAAGACCATGGGTTGCTTAGGAGACCTCTCACATGGTTTTAACATTTTTTTGGAGATAATTAATTTTTTATTTATTATTATTTTGTAAAATAGGAACATTACAACATATCCTCCATTATGGGTTGTTTTGTGGTCAACATTTTTTTTACGGATAATTACAATTTTTATTTTATATTAGAAATTTTAATTTTGTGTAGGCCGATATGTTGGGTATAAAAATTGTTATTATTTTATTAGAGCTTTCCCATACTGGACTGAAGAGGGCCTCTCAAGACAACTAATATAAAAAGACAAATTTATAAAAAAAACAATTAAAATTTCTATATAATTGACTATTTTCTATCAAGTTAACAATAGTGTTATATTTCTATATAATTGACTATTTTCTGTCAAGTTAATAATAGTGTTATATTGTGAATTAGTTATAACAAAACTAAATTTATGATTAAAAAAAACTTAGTCATTTATTAGTTCTTCGGATGGAGCATATTTAGTAGTTTAATTAGATTGTAATTGTCCTTATATCGTAATTCATTTTGGTAATGTGGTCATTAATTTTCATTGTTGTATTCTTTGTGTTGTAGTTCTTTGAAACACCATCTTTTGGAAATGTTCTTGTAATCTTAGTGCTGTAGTTCTGTATTTAATGAAATACGAACCAAGTTAGTACAACGTCATGTGAAGGAGACTTAGATGGTTATATTGGTATAACGAACTTCTAAATAAACACCCACATATGTAGATGATGGATGAAAAATAAAATGGATTTCATTTGATTGTTTTTTACTTATTTAAGTGTGATTGCCCAAGAACTGCAGTATAAACAATTATGATGCACAAATTGCTTAATGAAAGAAAGTTATTAAAAACAAAAATCGATAAAAGTAAGAAACTAACTTAAAGTTGAAACATTGATGTAATTTCTAACCCAATGGCATATATGGTTTGGCTTCATTGAAGATATAATGAAGATCAAAACATATCTAGGCCATCTCTCATGGGATTTTATCCTCACTTTGGAGGGATCAAGCAACTGAAAGGTAGACAAGGTCTAGATTCTTTGATAAATTTGGCAAAATTGAAGATTGAAGTTTTGTATTTCAATAATCATGCTTTCAAAACTAAGGTTTTTCTCTTTGGAAGATTAGCTTATTCTTTTTGTACAATTTGTGGATCTAAATCATAGTGCAACTTTTATTATGTTGTCAATCCCAAATTTACATTTTCGAGTTTTGGAACCCAACAGAAGTTGTGAGATTCAATAGTAGTGCAATGGGCTAGTGATGGCATCAACCAATATTGTCATGGTTGAATAGTTAATTGAAGAGAAGTTCATAAAATATTTCTATGAAAGAACTGTGATCAATGAATGATACAAAGTTGTTAGCCATAGTCCTTTTTGTATTTAAGATACAAAGAAACCATCTCAAGTATAATAAGTTCTACATGATTACAGGCCCCAAGACCTTGATTATTCTTTGCACAAAAATAGGAATCGTAATCCAAGTAATTACATTGAAATTTTTTATTCAATATTCCCTAAACTCATTTAAAATACTCTTGCAAGGAGAATACCACATTAGATGCCTTCTCAAGGATTTCTTGAAAAACTAGTGTCATGATTAGCTTGCAGTCTTGAGGGTTAGACCATTCAAATAACATAGATTATCTCCCCTATTGAGAAATGAAATTAATGCCTCATTAAATCCAACAAGACCACACAATTAGTAATTCTAACAAAAAATAACAAGCCATGTTGCAATGTAAAGTAGAATTAGGATGAATAGGAAAATATCTTACTCTAGGTATATTATAGTTTGACCATTAACACTTGGGATTATTAACATATTCCATGACCAAGTCTTTACCTTATAAATATTTAAATTGATAATTATTAATAGGCTTATCATGGCAATGTTTACACACATACAAGAGCATCAATATAACAAAAAGACATCAAATGAGCACTTTGATTAGTGAAATAATCATATGAACATTAAACACAAGCTCTAAATGTAAGGAAATGTGATATTGGCATACAATCACCTTAACGATTATGTCTGCATGAGATCATATTCAAATAACTTCAATTGAAGTTGCAGTATATGATGGAAATCAATGAAAATAATGACCTCTTTTGCATCTTCAAGAAAATACAACACAACGAGAATAATTATTTCATAAATTAAGATAAAAATGTATAGCTGAAAGATTCATTTCATCGTAATCTCTTTTTATCAAGAAAAACCTTGCAGGATCCCCATATTCCCTAGAGCATCTAGATGGAGAGAATCTCAAACACCAACCATAAGAGAAACTAGTAATCCCAATGGAGTCAACAATATTGAAATTGTGACCTAAGGCCTCTATATCAACAACATTCGCTCGTGAGATGATTCAACTAGTTAAGGTAACACTTGGGGATAATTTAATCATAATACATGTAAACTATTAGTTATTGAATGAACATAAGTGGTGTTGGGAAAACGATGACAAATATTCAAAAACCCTCCTTTAATATCACAAAACGATCAAAATATTGAGAATAGAATAAAGCATTATGTTACAAACTTGACAATTAGAGAGTATAAGGTAATGAGGTTTTTGACCTATAAACCATATTGCTCAACATGATATTTATTATCCCCTTTGAGGCATTCTACTTCAACATATTTATGGAATGAAGCATAGACATCTTGGAAACCTTTGATATCAAGCAATAGATCTAAAATATATATTTGACATGGGACAAAATTAATCAAGCAATAAGAAAATGTACACAAAACAACATGCAATAAATTATTAAGTAATCCCATATTGAAGAAAAATACCATAAAATGACTCTTTGTTGACTTCTAATCTATAGTTATGATCAATGTAATTCATATGATGGCCCTCAAATAGTTGTTTGTTCCCTCGACAACTGTCTCCTGAAATATTACAACCAACAAAGGAACTTAATTATATTATAAGACTTTCCTCCAAAAATATAATCAATAATTGTAAGTATAAAATAAAAAATTATTATATTTTTCTAATGATCGGTTGGATTAAATAGATTATACCTTCATTTTGTCTTCCAACTTCTCAATTAAAACTCTGTTCAACTATTGAACATCATGTTACATAAAAGAATCATAAAGAATCATAAGAGTCTCATCCAAAATATTTTGTTAACTCCTTTGTTGCAACATTAGTATCACTATGAAGTGGTAGGAATAACATATTCATTTGCAAGCATGAAACATATATGTGAAATGTGGGGATATTGTATGCTTCCATTCCTCTCATTACCCTTGTATCCACACCCTATTCCTTTCCATCTATGATTTTGGTTTGTGAACACTAGTGGTCATGTCTTCCCTTATCATTTCAAAAAACATACCTTTGGAGGGATTTAACACCTCTAATATTCTTTCAGAGATAAGAAATTTTTTAGCTAATATCATTGGCAAGCCATAAGCTTATCTGATGGTGTAGCTGAAAGGGTCAATAGTGATTTCATTTAGGGGCAGTGAGAAATCGGTAGTGTATGATGAATTGGTATTCATGGAAGGATTTGGGTATAATACCAACAATAATCTCAATGCAACCATTTCCCCCACATAGGAGAAAAATATCACTATACCAAAGTCACGCTTCTACATCAAGTTCTATGATGTCGAGAGGTATGATTTTAGATGGAATGGAACCACCTTTTCATGTGGTGTATCTTGTAGTGAAAAATACACCTTTATGGATATCAACTTTTAAATAAATATTTGTTGGTTCTAGAACCTAATTATCTTCCTAATTCAAAGGATTGTTTATCCATGTATGGATCCCAGAATAAACAACCAAGCTATAGAAGTCTAAGTGGGTGGGCCACTGCCCAACCTCTCACGGGGTTTTGTTAAGCAAAAAATTCCCCAAAAGAGCATGAAAAGAGAATAAAGAGATCAGAAAGTGTAATCCACCCCTTAATAATGAAGAACACAGATGAATAGCAAGCCTCTTCGAAGGGGAAACCTACTTACATAATGTACTAAGTACATAAGACAAGACAAGATGAGATGATTCAAGTGAAAAGGTATCCTTCCTATATAAAGGAGACAAATAGGTACCATTACAACTAATGGACCCAATCCAACATAACTAATATAATAATCATAATAACCACTATTACCACAAATAGACCCAAGATGACATCAACAATATGTAATGAGCCACAATATACGGGGTGATGTGCCAACATTTAAGGCTTCACATGCCCCTCTTTTTCAGACAAGTGTTGTCATCAATGCTTGATTATTTTCGTATTCTTATGTATGAATGTGTCATCTTCCCATGCCGAATCTTCAACTGGTAAGTTCTTTCACTTGATGAGGTACTCAGTAAAATCCCAATTGTGTAGTTTTTTGTTTCTTGTTTTTGTGTTTTGTTCAAGTTCCAATATTAATTTTCCTTCCTCATAAAGCTATATAAATATAGTTTGAATTGGGATATTATTTCCTTTTACCTTCTTTAGGAAATAAACATGGAAAAATAGGTATACCCTTGAAGATGAACGGAGATCCAATTTGTAAGCCATACTACCAATCTTCTGCAACACTCTCTAAGGACCATAGCACTTGGGTGCTAAGTTATTATCTTTATTTATTTACTTGAGGGACATATGTTTGTAAGGTTTCAGCCTAAAAAATACCAAATCCCCTTCTTCAAAACTCTGTTCACTACGATGTTGATCTACTTATTGTTTCATCCTATTTTTTTTGACATAGTTAGGTTGTCCTTTAGTAACTAGAGAAATCATTATTGGTGCTCTAGGTGATCTTCCATAGCTTCAACTTTATATTTTCCTTTTAATGGAGATGTGATATATGGAGGATGGTACCCATAAAGCGCCATCAATGGAGACATTTTTATGACATATGGAAGGATGTATTGTACCACCATTCTGCCAAGGATAACCATTTCATCCACTATATTTGTTTGTCAGGTGTAAAGCAGTGAAGGTAACCTTCCAAACATTTGTTCACTATCTCATTTTTTTTTTTCAGATTAAGGATGATAGGATGAACTATGAGTCAAATGGGTACTCAAACAAGAAAATAGTGCAGTCCAAAATTTTCTAGTGAAAATTGGATCTTGACCACTCACAATAATCTTCGGATTTCCATGACATAACTTTTGATATGTTTCCATGAAAGATGCAACAACTTTACATGCATTAAAAGGGTGTGAGAGCACATAAAACTATTCATACTTTGTGAGTCTATAAACAACAACCATAATAACATTTTGCCCTTCTGACATATCTAGACATTTGATAAAATCCATTAAAACTTCCTCCTAGTTCTGAAAAGGTATTTATAATGGTTGGAAGGGTCTTAATTGTTTCAACCTTATTTTGTTGGAAAACCAAACATTCTTTCATGTCCCCATTCCAATAGGTCTACTAGTTGACAATGTTCCACCCACCTACTAGCTCCCTAGGTTGGGGGGAGGAGGCATTAAATATTGAAATAAGGGAGCCATGGGACCCAAGAGAAACTTAGTTTATCATTTACACATTAATTTGGGTCATAAAAAAATAAATATGGATAAAATAAAGTGGCATTGCTTCATAAGTACATTTGGAGGTCTATGGGGGTCTTGGGTGGATAGATTCCTCTTTACACGTGTCATGAATTAATCCAAAATTTGAAATTATGAGTGATGGAAGGTTCTTGGAAGGTGAAGAGTAATAAAATTAAATATTATGACCCCAAGAATTCAAATGAGTGAGTAGGAGTAACTCCCCATAGAAGAGGAAGAGTCTAGGAAGAAACTAGGTTCGATGAGGAGCTAGATTCTTTGCTCTTTATGACAACAATGATGGAATATTCTATGACAAGTTAGACCTGATTCTAGAACTGGTTGCTGAAATATGACAAATCTGACATGACAGGGCTAAATATCCACCAAGAGGTTGAATTTGAGATTTAGAGGAAACCATTCGAATTTGGTGGAAGATGAAGGGTTGAGGAGAAGGCGAAGTGGCATGGAGGTTACTAAACATCAAGGATGAGGTGGAGGAAGCCTATGGGAATGAATTCGACCTTGGAGGACCTTATGAGGGTTATACTAATATGTCATGAGGAATGGAAATGGCTTTTGATCATTTGTGAATTTTCCTTTGGCATTTGGAGAGCATTAGCTTGTCCTTTGCACGGTGAGTGCACACTTACCCTGTTAGTAAGCCAATTTTAAGACAGTGAGATTCTCATCCAATTTATCCATGGGAGAGGCCACTCAGACATCTCATTTGGAGATTCATGGAGTGTTTTATTGCATATAGGAGGCTGCTGCGATTTGTGACCCATCTCTCCTCCCATTCTATCAATTTCCACTTCCATATTTCCATGTTTTTCTATGAAGGCACACTAGTGTGAATGGTGGTTGTGCCCCATTGAGTTCAGTTGATGCCAAATCTCTGATGTATGATGTTTGTCTCTCTAATATCATGTTCACATGCTCTGTAAGTCGAAATCATAAGAAATACATATGCAAATGTCCACATTTCCAAGCTTTTTTTGTGACTAGTTTCCATGTGATGGTTTTCCCCTTTCAATGGAGATTGTGTATCTGATGTATATTGCAACTTGGGTCAATGTTATATGCTGTTAGTGAGATATTGAAATGAATTCAATGGTATATATTCATCTTTCTCTATTCTGAACCATTATATCCACCATTTATGAGTCGAAGTTGATCTTTATTGTGTCATTTCCCTTAAGCAAATATCACTGAAATTGTGCATTCGAATATGAAACTTTAATAATCTATTACAAAACTATTGAAAACATATAATGAAAGTAAATGAAGTCTAACTAAATTCCCATACTCTTTTCTTAAATTTGGTATGATTTATTAAGAGTTGGAGAGCCATTTCTGCCCACACCCTAGGGGGAATTGCATCATAAATTGCTAGTATTTTTTCCCTTTTTCCATCATTCCCAATTCAACTTGTAGATGTATATGACCTGTCATAAAAATACTGGAGATTCAATTTAAGATTCCTAAGACTCCCCACATCAGTCCCTACCAAATTCGAGACCCTTTTGATCCATTTGAATCCCCTTGGTTCAAAACTAGTCAAGACAATTTTTCCAAAATTCTGCCTATATTGGGAATTTTTAAATTGGGACATTACAAGTGGTATCATGGCATGAAATTGGAACCTAATAGATATATTTATTCATGTGTTCTGATTCTTACCTCCCTCCCTTAGAAACTGAGACTGGTGACCTTAACAGTGAAAGGGATGGAAGTGGAGAGGTTAGTTCTTTTTACAAGAAGATTAAGGAAAAAACAGAATTGGGAGATATGGATGACAAAAAAAACAATGAGGACGTTAATACATTCATTACATAAGCTTTGACACTATGAAAAACCATCTCATGCAAGGGTTTGAATTGATGGCTAGCCAATTTGGGAGTAAGTCAGTACCCGAGAGTAGTAGTAGTAGTACACCCCATGTTGAGAGGAAGACCGATTGGAAAACCATTTTTCCGAAGACTGGACCTCATAACATACCTCATGAGTTCAAAAATTAGAGTGGACTTGCAATACCTAAGTTTTTGGAGTCCAAAAAAGGCCCTTACACCACCTATGATGTTAAAGAAGAAACAAATGATTGACAACAATTAAGTGATGAATGCAGGAAAGTCCTACCTAACAACTTATACTATGAAACAAGAAATTTATACTAAGAACGAGAACTCTAGCCATAAAAACGATGATTTTTGCATAAAAAATACCAATAACACCCCCCAAATAGAAAAGTGATGATACCAGTATACAAGGTTTTTTTTTCGGGGTAAAAAATAGAGCCACGGCCTAAACATCCCATACTGTTGTTTAGAAAAACTTTGAAATCAACCCCTAAATCAGAAAAATATTGTTTTCTTCAAGAGATTTTAGGGGATGATTTGAAACTTTGAAACTTTCATATTGAAAAAAAAAACATAAAAAATTTAATTACTCTAACCATATAAAATCAAACAAATTATGTTGTGATTCATAACGAAATCATATATTAGACCATACAAGAACAAATCATTCATATAAATATGCAAAAAATACTTTAGAGGTTTAATTACAAACATCATACCAATAAAAAACATCTAAAATGTTTCATGTGAAATTATTCAAATTCATCCATGGATTCAGATACCCCATTAGAATTTATATTTTCTGTAGATGAAAGATTGGATATAATAATAATAGTAATAATAATAATAATAATAATAATAATAATAATAATAATAAACCCTAACCCCCTAACCCCCACATTACATTACATTAAGTTAAAAATAAAAAAT
>LPNX010397528.1:40939-62073 GCA_001517045.1 Pseudotsuga menziesii | reverse complement strand
AACAATAATAAGTTTGTTCATTATTATTGGCTTAAATGGGTTGTCATGAGTTCGTAAAGGTAGATTTCACTCATAATTAAGCCAATAAGGAGTCATCTTGTGACGCTCACTGGCATTTAGTTCATTTGAATAATCCAAGTGTCTAAGTTGTGGATATGACATTTGTCATCACTACCTAAAATTTCCAGATCTTATTCTACCAGTCAACAGCTTGTTTTGGGGGATTCTTTCTCCTGTGGTTTTCTTTTATTGTGTGTCGTAGTCTTCAGTCCCCTACGCCTAGAATGTAAAAGTGAAACTTAGAAAGTTTAGATAAGGTATTGCAAGGTTTTTTTTCTTCTTTTTTTTTTAGAAGGGCCTTGGCTGTGAGCCCTCTGTCAAAAATTCCTTACAACGATTAATTCCTTACAAACGAATACAAGAAATGAGGGGTGTTACAGGAGGCATGGAATAATTTCCAAACTCTTTCCTTTCTTCTTTAATCCCAAATAAATTCAAAGGATAACCGTTGTATTTATCCGTATTGACTTGAGTTTAGTGGGCCTACCAAACAAAGAAAGCTTAAGATTTATCTTTTCTAGCCATGGAAGCCCACTAAACAATTTCCTAGCCAGGAAATATTTATCATTCAAATATTTTCCCAACCAGAGATCCAACCCACACAGATAAAATGTTAGGGTTTAAAAAGAAAAAGTTTTATAAACGTTATTTCTCTTGTTACAGACCGTGGGTCTAAGGAAAATGTTGTAATGTAGTTGCTTGAGTGGAAAATACTGTAGAGTTTCAAAGGAAAACTATTATGGAAAATACTCTAGGGTTTCAAAGGAAAACTATTACATTGATTTTTGTTTAAAAATTTGAAGGTTTTAATGTAAATTTCTATCAATGTTTTAAGCAATTATGGCACTGCGTTTTGGTTTTAAATCCTTTGTTTGGCTCTACTCCTTGTGTGATTATTACTTTTCATTATCTATTGAAAGGTATTTCCTACGTTTTATTTTACAGGGGTTTTAAGGTGAATAAGCCACCGTAATGTTGATTTATTCTTGGTTTTGATATGGCATACTATTGTTAATAAGACTTATTTTTAGAATGGTTTTGTTTAAAGATAAATCGTGTAAATGTTTTCAACCAGCTTTCAAAAGATAAGGTCCAATCGTAGTTATAAGATGTTAGGGCTTCTTGCTGTAGGTTTTACGTTTATAAACTTTTCTCGAAAGGAAAAAACCTTGAGGTTTTAAACTCCCTACTTAAATTAATTCTTTAAATGAGGTAGTTTAATTTTTTTATTTATGGTTATATATTTTATTAAAATTATTCTGAAGAACCCTATTATCGTTTTTTGGAAAACGTTAATTCTTTTGACTGTAACATTTGATGATGAGTAAGTTATTAACAATTATTTTACCTCATAGGTTTCAAACCTTAACTTGTGTTGACCAAGTTTGTGAAAGAGTTATTCGTTTTGTTTTTTAAATTTATATTCTGCCAAAACATAATGAAGTCATGACCCTTTCGACCATGTGAATTTGGTAGAAGTAAAATCCTTTCGGCTGAATAAATTTTTATACTGAGTAGGTTATTAATATTCTTGTGCGAGTTGAACCCTAGTTGGATTTCATCGTGATTTTAGATTGGGTTTGTTGAAAACGTGGGATTTATGTGTTCAAACAGAGAAAATACTTACTGTAATTGTAGCTCATTATTTAATTATATGGTGATAGCACTGTTTTAGCTTTGTAATTATTTCTGCAACTTATTTGTTATTTTGCAACCTAAAAGTATTTCTGCATCTTATTTATTATGTTGTAACCTAAAATTATTTATGTAACTTATTTATTATGCTGTAACCTAAAAGTATTTCTGCAAAGGTATAAAGAAGAACTAGAGTAATACTAAATATTCAATATCCATATAATATTATAAGAAAACTATATATGAAAATACGATACTCTTTCTAGGTAAGAAATATAATATAACCTACTAATTTTACTATAAAAATTATGGGTAAATAGTAACATTCATTTACTAATAAAATTGATAGGAATCATAAATATTTCCTACTTATTACAAAACAGGTAATAGTTCTGAAAAAGATTTAACATTTATAAATCCTACAGATATAAACATAAAATAAATTCAAGGTTAATAGCCTAAACAACTTAGAACCTGTTAACTGTCGAAGGGGACAAACACCCAAAGAAGACCATTTCTCCCAACCATCTCCTAAAAGCAACCAATATTACTTGCTTTAGGACCCCTGAGCCTGTTCACTAAACCACCAGGACGAACATGCTGTGCATAATCCTATACAGTACTCTTAGTAACCTAGTAGTCACACTTGTAGACATAAACTCTCAGCAATTCACTCTAGCCTTCCCCTCATCGAATTCCACTTGTGTGCCTAACTTGTTCACTTTTCAGCAATTCCACAAGGTTCTAACCTCTTATAATGTAGTGAGCACACTGCTCATTCGATGGTATATATAAGATTACCTAGGTCTTTGGGTCAGTTTTGCAATTAAATGAGCCACCTACCCAGTTATTGTTTCCATGGTAACATGGCCATAGGGATGTTGTCTCCTGCAACACCTAGAAAGTGAATGCTATTGCTACCACTTGTCATTTTGGCCTTCTACAACAGATCATTCCTTCTAGTGGCTTAGTGAACACTCTTCAATAGAATTCTTTGGATAGGTGTCTCTGCTTTTAATTATTAAATAATAAAATAATTCAATTACAGTCATCTTTAATCATATTGGTGAGCAACATAAAACCTTACAATAATTTTTAAAGTAATGTCTTCTCAAAAATAAAATTGATTTTCAATTCTAGGTGGGCTGCATTATCTCTATCACGACGTTCTCTCAAGCCTGTGAGATGTCGGTATTGACTTGACTTTACTATTGTCAAAGAATGAGCTAGGTGGAATTTGTTCCACTAAACAAAGAAAGACTTATCTCTTCTAATAGTTAGAATGGTGATGGAATTGGTAGAAATTGCAACACTTACTTGTTTTTATATTTGGTTGGAAAGGCTAATAAGTCATTCTTCTCATCAAAATCACAAATTATTTATAAAATAAAAAATTTCAAAAACTCAAAAAAAAATTATTTTAAAGATAAAAATAAATATTTCAATGTTTAAAATAATTCAATTAATTAATATTTTGATTTTGTTAAAAAATATATATATTTTAAATATTCTATTATATATTAAGAAATATATTAAAAGTCTTTTAATATATATATATAACTATTGGACGATGCAAGTGACATATTAGTCTTCATTTCCATTGTATTTCGACAACTCTATTTTTTCCTTAGGTGGGTACACTATGTAAGGATGATATTGATTGTCTTTTGCCTTATGGTTTGATGGTGGCTCGGAACTACTGGACAATGCAAGTGACATATTTGAACTGCTTCATTGTTGGAAGTGATTTTTATCCTTTTTATTCTCTATTATCTTACTGATAGCGTCTATTTTGTTGTTTAAGCGTGCCTCCATATTTGGCAATAATTTTGTTTCTATCTCTTTCTTAAGTGTCACATTGTTAATCTTTATTTCTTTTTGCAATTCTTCTTGATTCTTGGCAAGTGTGGGCCTATGTGGAAACATGAAATGAGGCATCTAGCATGTCTGGAATGCTGACCTCATCTATCTTAGGAATTAGTCTTTGTAACAACTCCATTAATGTATATGGTTTTGCATCATGGTGCTCAAGTTTTGTGTTATGGTGTTTATGTTTTGAGTCATAGTACTCATTTTTTCGTCCAAGTATTTTAGTTTTTCGTTCAGGATGTCAAATTTTTCATCCAGCCTTCTTTCTAGTACCAAAAAAACTTCGTCTTTGATTTCTTCTTGAAGCACAGTATTGTTATTTTTCATCTCTTCCTTCAAGTTTTTTGGTTAGCGACGAGGGACTTGATGTCCTTCTCCATTTTTTCGATTTGTTCTTTTAGTTCCACCATGGTCTTGGACCTTGTATACAGAGGAATGTACTTCAACCCTATTTTTCTTTGTGAGGGGTGGAACATTTTTTTTTTTGGAATAATAATAAATATTAATTAATTAATTAATATTATTATTGTTTTTTTTTAAGTTTTAAAAAACAAACATTATAATAATAATCTATAATACTTGATTTTTATTAAATATATTATATTATAATATATTTGAATTAATGTGATCTATTTAATCATTATTTTATATCAATACTATTGAAATTTTTATATACTACCCTTATGTTATTATGATAACAACAAAAAAAAATCTTTTTAACTATTGATAAGCTTTGGTTTAAATATGATTAAACATACTTAGTATATCCAAAGTTAAAAATAAAACATAACCATCTGTACATATTCCATTTTATTTTTCAAGTGCTTTTAAAGGCACTATATTATTTTCCGATGTTCTTAAACCACCCATAAATACTGACTTGTTGTTCTCACCATTGAAAGACCACCGCTTTCGGTGGGGTAAACTGTACGAGTCTCAGTCCTCGTCATCAAATGTGGGAAAAATCGGTGAATATGTTCACATCTGAGCGGAAGAGGCATGGAAGAATTTCACTTCACTTTACTGGGTGGGTGGCCCGCGGGCGGCGGAGGCATGGAAGAATTTCAGTGGGTGGGTAGCCCGCGGAGGCGGAAATAATTTAAAAACTTGACTTCATTGGGCGGCGGAAATAATTTAAAAACTTGACTTTCCTTTGTTCTTTGTTCTTGACTTTCCTTTATTTAATGAGCTTAAGCTTTATCTTTATCTTTATTGGCATGCAAAAATGGCTTCACATACTCTCTTTTAAATGCATTGTTATATTATTTAATCAGATGTATATGTTATTGATTTATTGGACAGTGGATGCATCTTAATGGACTTACAACCACTCAGGGTTTATGTTGATTGAGACTCAAATACTAATATCCTTTATGAGATTCGATTGTGTTGAATGGTTTGTTGGACAGAGCCACTTATCACGGGATATGATACCCGTGATTAGGAAATGTGTTTTAAGTTTTCAATAATTAATATGATTTTACTATGTGATTTAAGAGATATGTTCGTTATTTGACTTATTACTCTGGATCGGTGGGTCGTAATTTTGATATGTATCTATGAGTTGTTATGTGTTGGTTTTTTTTGTAACGAGTCTAAATTCATGTTAGTTTACAATAGATATGGATACCCATCCGAAATAAGTCTTGTTATTTAACTTAGTAATTGGATATGTGCTGGAAATTTATGTATTATTTGAATAATGTTTTCTGTTGCGACATTGCCAAACTAGATGTGCGATCTCGAAATTTTTATTTAGATGAGTAAAATTTCGGTATTATTTAAATAATGTTTTATGTTGGAACATGTGAAGAAGATGATGGATTCATGGAGACATACTCATATCTCATCCACTTAACTATGATATTTGGAAATCTAGGGTGTGTTGGATCGATAGGAAACTTCCTATGGAACAATGCCAAATCACCACATTCATGGCATCTTCTCCCACCTACACACCTTTTAATGAAAAACACATTCGAACTAATATACCACGGTTTCAACTTACTAAACATGCTAAATGAGATTTGGACACCGAGATTAGATTCTTTGAATTCCTCAAACAAAGCAACTCCTATCATGTCCATAACATGCTTTCAATGCTCCTTATAAATTCCTCTTCCAAATGTTTTCACATGACATGTTTTCGATCTAGTATAGCAGGAGAATGGTTGTCCCAATACTCTATCACCTTTTCTCTAATTCCCTCTTCCATCTTGTCTTGATATGCTTCTCTACAAATAAGAGCCCAACAAGCATCTTCATCATTTTCATCTATCTTTACCCTGAATTTAGTGTATTTGTGCAGTGTTTTTCTTGAAACATGGAGTGACTTTGACATTGTTGCGCCCATTTGATTTCTTGAGGTGCTTCATGCCATAATAGCAGTTGTAGTTTCCCTACGAGCAGCTCTGATATCAGTTTTTCTTAACTTTCCAAATGCAAATAGTGTAGTTGTTACATTTTTTGTTACATTCTCACATGCATTTTTATTTTTAACATCCTTAAAACCCAACAACTTTGTGGCACGTTTCATTTTTTGTGTTTTATCAATCCATGTAGGATTTGAGCTTGTGTTTAATCATTGATTGTTGTTCAAAGTACAACTTGATTATGTTACTGACATGCACTCTAATTGTCCCATCATGGCTCGCGTTCCCAAACTCTTCTTGTGTGGCATCCTCCAACCCTCTTAAACAATTTGCATCCATTCTAACATCATTGAAGCTCCCAATTACTCTTGAGAAATCAGAGGGTGCACGATCCTGTGATGGCTGGCCAGGATCTATCCCTGCATAAGTTAATTGAACTTTGAAATTGTTTAGTTCTCTGACCAAATAAGGGACTTTTACATTGTTCAATTTCATTGTCTTTCAATGAAAAATAAGCGAATTAGAAAATTTTAAACAAATGCAGTATGCAAAAATATTTGTTTTTAAAGAACCAAAATTAAATGTTATGAATGCTGAAGAAAATTCACAATATGAGGGGTATGCAAGAGAACATGTCTTCCAAATCTACGCGTGGGTGCACAAAATATTTCCCTAAAGACGTATGTCCTTCCTCTCGATTGTAACTGGTCCTCTGAAAGGTTCTTGCTCCAAATGGTTGTGAACCCACTTGTTTAAATAGCCCGCAGAGGAAACGTAATCATTTATAACGATGATGAACTGGGGTCGGTACCAGCACCCATCGAAATTTGACCCAGGTACTACTGGCTTCCCACAACAACCCTAACTAAGCTATACATTGTTTTGTGAGATTGTGTGGAGCAGTTTAGTTTGTAGCTTAGATTGTATTTGCAATTGTATTATAAAATGTCGAAGTTCAACTTAGGGTGTGAGCGAGGCCTATTTCAATCCGAGTTGTATTCTTCCCAAAAATGGAGAGGAAAGAATCCCAACCAACAAGGATTGAAAAAGATCTCGTGTGTGAAAGATGTGAAATTATTGAAATTAAAAATGCTTCACGTTCAAATAAAAATAAATTTAAATGTACATAAATTTATTGTTCAATTGTTTTCATCCTTCTTGTATTGAATTTTACTCTTTGTAATTTATACATCCTCCTATCATATTTCCTTAAGAAAGGTTTTATTGCAAAACACTTTCAAGTGTTTTGCAATAAAACCTTTCTTAAGGAAATATGATAGGAGGATGTATAAATTACAAAGAGTAAATTGCATCATTTAGAAGATCAAAATGATTATCATCATGTTGTCTTATGCATATAATTTACACTTAACTGTGAGTCTCTATTTGATGCAAACAAGTGACACCCATTGCACAAACTTTAATATAAAATTCATTCACACAAGTTTGGTTATCATATAATCCAATCTTTGTGTATGCTTGCAATCAATTCTCTTTTCGTAAAAAATAATAACTTCATATAAAGAGTATCTAAATAAAATGCTTCACGTTCAAATAAAAATAATTTTATGTAAATAACTTTATTGTTCATTTGTTTTCATCATTCTTGGATTGAATTTAAACTCTTTGTAATTTATACACCATCTTATCATATTGCCTTAAGGAAGATTTTATTGTTGTTCTTGATGCATTCATTATCATATCCATCTCTACTTCCTTGTAATTTTTTTGGAAAAGATGCACAAAAGTTCCTCATTGCTTGTCTTTCTTCTTATACTATAATTCTCCCAAACAAATAAGAACAATAGTATAGCCCAATATATTGTTGTGAAACTTAATTTGACCACAATTCCCTCATTGCTTGCCTCTCTTCTTGTACCATGCAAAATAATACACAAAATAGTATTCTTAATATGTTGTGAAATTTAATGAAACATGTAGTTTTTTATAAACAAAAATATTCTCATATCATTAAAAAATTAAAAAAAAAAAGAGTTATTCCAAGTCCAAATACATAGAATAGTATGCTTAATATGTTGTGAAATTTAATGAAACATGTAGTTTTTTATAAACAAAAATATTCTCATATCATTAAAAATTTAAAGAAGAGTTATTCCAAGTCCAAATGTTGAGGAGGATATCTTACCATATTTTATATAAATAAAATGTAAGAAAAAATTAATTTGAGACATGTTAATAGCTTACATTTAATTTGAAGTTATAAATAATAATTTTAATTAAATTAATAAAATTAATATTAATAAAACACAATTACATGTAATTTTTAATAATATTAGAGAACTTTCACATTACAATATTTTACATAAAATTTTATAATAAATAACTTGTATAAAGATTACATGCAATTTTTAACAATATTTTATCATCAGTAATAAATAACTTTTATAAAAATTATATAAAAAATTTAACAATATTTCACCATCATTAATAATATTTTTTCTAAAACTTACATAAAATTTCTACTTTAAATATTACTAGACAACTTAATGTGGGATAAAGGCAAAGTTCTCCATCGGGCACGAAGTTTCTTTCGAGAGAAAGAGCATCACAAGAATCTTGTTGCAATTTTTCATTTAAAGTTCGAAATAGTAGTTGAATCGACATCAATTTTTTATTCAAAACTTGATTTTAATATAAAATATGCTTCTTTAAGTAAACTTGATTTTAATATAAAATATCAATTTTGCTTCTTTAAGTAAAGGGTTTTAAGTAAACTAAAATATGGAAATTTTGGTTTGATCTCAAAAAAATAAGTAAATAACTAAAGGATTTTAAATATATTACGTAAGTAACGAAAGGATTTTAAATATATTAAAATGGTCGACATTCGGTTTGTTCTCAAAATAATAAGAAAATTAAGTTATGTTGAATTGTCAATTTTAAAATTAAGATGCCATCGAGTTGGTAAGTTGCCTGGCAATTGCAAAGACTGACGTGACTGGAGTGGAAGAGAAGGATTGACTTTGACTCGAGTGGGGTCCACTGGGAAGTATTTTGAATATCTTGCAGAATCAAAAGGGAGCACGCGGCTTTCCTTTCATCTTTAATCCCGATTCCCCAATCAATCTTTATTCGACCGCTCTATAAAAAATAAGATGCCATCGAGTTGGTAAGTTGCGTGGCAATTGCAAAGATAAATAGGTACTCACGTGACTGGAGTGGAAGAGAAGGACTGACTTTGACTCGAGTGGGGTGGGGTCCACTGGGAAGTATTTTGAATATCTTACAGAATCAAAAGGGAGCACGCGCCTTTCCTTTCATCTTTAATCCCCAATCAATCTTTATTCGACCGCTCTATACTCTATATATAGAGAGAGATAGCCATGCCATGGTCGACACACATAACAACTCAGAGGATTCGAAATGGATCACAACGCTGCTCTTCTTCTTGTCTCATTATTATTGCTTCTAGCGATGTATTCCCATGCTGCTTCATCATATCATCATCATCATCATATGCCCGCTCCTCAACGGATGATGAATTCAGCTCAAGTCAGGAGGTTATCTGCATCAATGGACGCCCACGAGACAAGGGACCTCCATGCTCTCTTGTCCTTCCGAAGGGCCATTACAGCGGATCCATACCGCTATCTCTCCAACTGGACGACGGAGAACTCCCGGAACATGTGCTCGTCATGGTATGGTATCAGCTGCCGACCACACACCAGAAGAGTTGTCGGCATAGAGCTTCGAGGAGGAGATATGAAAGGTAACCTTTCCCCGTGTATAGGCAACCTCTCATTATTGCGCAGATTGGATATTGGGGATAATTCTTTCACAGGAAGTATTCCACCCGAATTGGGCCTGCTGCACAATCTACGTGTCCTGGATCTCTCTGGCAAAGAATTCTCTGGTTCTATTCCAGTGGAATTGGGCCTGCTGCACAATCTACGTGTCCTGGATCTCTCTGACAACGAATTCTCTGGTTCTATTCCAGTGGAATTGGGCCTGCTGCACAATCTAGAGTACCTAGATCTCTCCGGCAACAAATTCTCTGGGAGTATACCGCGTCAATTGGGTAATTTGACGCACCTTAAAGAGCTATCGATTTCTTGTCAAAACATTTCGGGTTCTCTTCCTTCTGAAATATTCCGGCTTCCCCTTTCTTGGTTATATATTGATTCTCTCTTGCTAATTTGACCGAGTTGACCTACTTAACTCTTTGGAGAAGTGCAGTTCCCGAAGACATTGCCATTGCCAATTTAAACAAGTTGACTCATCTAATTATATCTGGAAGCAAACTTATTAGGGTACCTAAAGCCATTTTCAATTTGACCAAGTTGACTAGTTTAGATCTCCCTCAAAACAAACTCACTAGCATATCTATAGCCCTTGCCAATTTGAGACAAATATCTGTACTAGATCTTAATGACAATAGGCTTAGTGGTAGCATCCCTAAAGCTATTACCCATTTAAAAGAACTTGGATTTCTTGACCTCTCTAGAAACAATTTGATAGGCACAATTCCTAAAGCTATTACCGATTTAAAAAACCTTGAATTCCTTTACCTCTCAAGCAACAATCTGATAGGAACAATTCCTAGAGGTATAGGAAAGCTTCATTCATTGGAAGGTTTATTTTTAGATTCAAACAAGCTTTCTGGGAGTATTCCTGATAGTATTTATGGTTTGGTTTCACTTATTTCCTTAGATATATCAAAGAACAATTTGGAGGGACCAATTCCTAATGGCATTGGCAATTGTAGTTCTATGGAATATTTTGTTGCTCATTCTAATCATCTTTCTGGGACATTTCCCACGTCTTTGGCCCACTTGAACAAGCTTATGATACTAGATTTAAGAAAGAATAGACTGGTGGGCAAGCTTCCTCAATACTTCTATGTTTTTCCTGAGTTGAGAGTTTTAAGCATTGGCTA
The DNA here is from genome assembly GCA_001517045.1 of Pseudotsuga menziesii. Taxonomy (NCBI): domain Eukaryota; kingdom Viridiplantae; phylum Streptophyta; class Pinopsida; order Pinales; family Pinaceae; genus Pseudotsuga; species Pseudotsuga menziesii. The sequence goes on along the minus strand of LPNX010397528.1, from coordinate 51,240 downwards.
TAATAATCTGGATGGTCATATTTCTCAACACATCACAAATTTGACCAAGTTGTATGTGTTATATTTATCCAACAACAAATTCAGTGGAAGAATACCAATGCATCTTGAAAGATTCTCTAGCTTCGCAAATGTGTTAGATGATGAACACTTATCTGCGGAATTGGAGATTGACATGAAAGGAAGGGAGTATGTTATATCATATTTGGATCCTACAAACATTATATTTGATTTGTCTTGCAATAATCTAACAGGAAAAATCCCCACAAGCATAGGTAGCATGAGTCACTTACGATTGTTGAATTTATCTCATAATAAATTGGAAGGGAAAATTCCCACATCTCTTAGTGGGATATCTACTTTGGAGCAGTTAGACTTGGCAAAAAATAATTTGAGTGGACCGATTCCCGAAGAGCTATCTAACTTACATGAGTTAGCTGTTCTAGATGTTTCATCAAACAATCTTTGTGGGCAAATCCCAACAGGAACACAATTTTCCACTTTCAGTGTATCTTCATTTTAGAACAATAGGTGTTTATGGGGTTGTCCTTTAGAATCATGCTATGTAAATGAAAGACAAAGTGATAAAGGTGATAATGTTAGTCAAAGTAGTAATGTAAGAGTGACATGGCTAAGTCATGTGGTTGAAAACCTGTCATTGATAGCAGTGGGGATGGGAATAGGGATTGGATTTGGGGGAGTGGTTGCTATCTTGATGTTATGGGAGAGAACTAGAAATTGGGTGGTGCCACCAAACATGCCACAAACCTTTGTTGGGGTATATCGATCCCCTACATAGTTAGTTTGCTAGGCTCAAATGTTCTCACCCATTGTATCAAAATATAACATGTATGATGAATTACAAATGTGTATCATCTTCTAAATGATATTTACTTAATAAAAAAAAACAAATTAATAATTCTATTGATAATGGATATAATCATGTTTAATCATATATCATGGTTTGAAATTTGTATTACATTTATGAATTGATGTTATAGTCATTATTGTAAATTTATCAATATTGTTTTATATTACAATATTTTACATAAACATAAATGTTATTAAACTCTTCATTATTTATATTTATAGTTATTTTTTCCTTAATGAATGAAAAAAAGATCCATTCTATTTATTATTATTTTTTAATTAATAATATTTAATAATAACAAGTTGTTTTTATTCTTATTTGTAACATGGATCAACCTTATAAAACTTATTTAGTGCTCGTCAAAGTTATTGCAATCTTATTCATATTTTGACTAATTGATAAGAGGACGAAGAGATAGAAGTTATGAGTTTTATTTATAAAAGATGTGTAACTTTTATATTTGTAAACAAAGTTTTATTGAAAAATTAGATTATTACATTATGTATATTTAAGAAATACTATTTATAGATTTCTTTAATGATGTTAAAAATTAAATAAACAATAAAAAAAGGTGAATAAGAGATAATGGATTTTCCATGTATATTAATCTGTATACTTGTAAATGACAATTCAACCTAATATTTTAAATACTTAACAAACTAACATAAAAAAGGAATAGATCAAACTAAAAATGTATTTGACTCTCTTTTATATGTTGTATGGTGGGAGGGAAGAAATTTATAAACCAAGTTATACTAGGAAAAAGGTTTATTGTTTGAAGCTAATCTATGAGTTGGTGCATTTATTTTTAAAACCACTAATTAACTATAATGAAAAATAGTTAGCAAAGTTAATAAAAATTTACATTAAGCTTCTATTCAACTTAAAAACAAAGACAAACTCAAAATGGTGAAGGTAGAGGTAAATATGGAATTTAAGAGCATATTCACAAAAAAATATATTCACCCTAGAGACAAAGAAACTCAAAATGTTGAAGGTGGAGGAAAATATGAAGGTGAGGTAATATCCTACCTTCAACAAGAAAAGTGAAGGAATCCATATTGTCCTATTGTAAAATTTCACAAAGATGTTGGCTTCATGTCTATAATTTTTTGCTACTCCATATAGTTAGATGTAGTTAAATCCTTTTATTCCATAAAAAAAAGTGTAATTTTGTCATGGTTCATCATCCAAAACCGAGGTTGAAATAGTTGTAGACAATATATATATATATATATTACCATGGGTCAAATGCTATTAAATATTAAACAACACTTTTTAGTACTCTAACCTACATATGACCATATAAGGAAAAAAACATCCTAAGATGTCCGATGGAAAAACAATGCCATGATTGTTTTTGGTGGAACCCCCAAACCTTTGTTAATACTCTTCCCAACTTGGACAAGACCAATCACTTGAAAAAATCATTAACCTTAAATAATGATCAAAATAAACTTTCCCCACTTAATTTAAGATGAGAAAACAACATAAATGCTAATCCATAAACCCTCAAAGTGAAGGAAATGTCTTTTGTGTGTGTTCTATTCCACTGGAATTGGGCCTTATGTGAAATACAGAGGACCTGAATCTCTTAGACAATGAATTCTCTAGGAGTATACCACATCAATTGGGTAATTTGACACACCTTACATGTCTATGGGTTTCTTGTCAAAACATTTATGGTTCTATTGCTTCTGAAATACTTCGGCTTCCCCTCTCCAAGTTATATCTTCAGTGTCCCAAAGGAGGAATACCTAAATGTATTGCTAATTTGACCGAACTGACCGACTTAGCTCTTTTGAGAAGTGGAGTTTCTGAAGACATTGCCATTACCAATTTAAACAAGTTGATTTATCTAGATATATTTGGAACCAAACTTATTAGGGTACCTAAATCCATTTTCAATTTGACCAATTTGGTCTATCTAGATCTCTCTCAAAAAAAAATCATTAGCATATCTATAGCCCTTTCCAATTTGAGACAAATATATCTACTATATATTAATGATAATAGGCTTAGTGGTAGCATCCCTAAAGGCATTTTTAATTTGACCAAGTTGGCTTGTCTAGATCTCTCTCAAAACAAACTCACTAACATATCTATAGCCCTGGCCAATTTGAGACAAATATTTGAACTACATATTAATGACAATACGCTTAGTGGTAGTATCCCTAAAGCGATTACCCATTTGAAAAAGCTTGAAACTCTTGATCTCTCTAAAACAATTTGACAGGCACAATTCCTAAAGCGATTACCCATTCAAAAAACCTTGAAAGCCTTTACCTCTCAAGCAAGAATCTGATAAGAAAATTTCCTAGAGGTATAGGAAAGCTTCATTCATTGTTTTTTTTTTTAGATTCAAACAAGCTTTCTGGGAGTATTCCTCATAGTATTAATAGTTTGGGTTTACTTTCCTTCTTGGATATATCAAAAAATAATTTGGAGGGACCAATTCCTAATGGCATTGGCAATTGTAGTTCTATGTAATATTTCTTTGCTCATTATAATATATTTTTTGGGACATTTCCCACGTCTTTGGCCCACTTGAACTAGCTTCTGATACTAGATTTAAGAAATAATAGATTGATGTCAAAGCTTCATCAATACTTCTCTGCTTTTCCTGAGTTGAGAGTTTTAAGCATTGTTTATAATAATCTGGATGGTCATATTTCTCAACACATCACAAATCTCACCAAGTTGTATGTGTTGGATTTATCCAACAACAAATTTTAAACAACAACAAATTCAGTGGAAGAATACCAATGCATCTTGGAAGATTCTCTAGCTTCGCAAATGTGTTAGATGATGGAGACTTACTTGGGGATGTGGAGATTGACATGAAAGGAAGAGAGTATGCTATATCATATTTGAATCCTACAAACATTATATTTAATTTGTCTTACAATAATATAACAGGAAAAATCCCCACAAGCATAAGTAGCATGAGTCACTTGCGATTGCTAAATTTATCTCATAATAAATTGGAAGGGAAAATTCCCACATCTCTTAGTGGGATATCTACTTTGGAGCAGTTCGACTTGGAAAAAAATAATTTGAGTGGACCGATTCCTGAAAATCTCTCTAAATTACATGAGTTAGCCATTCTAGATGTTTCATCAAACAATCTTTGTGGGAAAATCCCAATAGGAACACAATTTTCCACTTTCAGTGTATCTTCATTTGAAAACAATACGTGTTTATGGGGTTGTCCTTTAGAATCATGCAATGTAAATGAAAGACGAGCAATCAAAGGTCATAGTGTTAGTAAGAGTAGTAAGGTAAGAGTGAAATGGATAGGTCATTTGGATGAAAATATGTCATTGATAGCAGTGGGGATGGGAACAATCATTGGATTTGGGGGAGTGGTTACTATCTTTATGTTATGGGAGAGAGATAAACATTGGGTGGTGCCGCCAAACATGCCACAACCCTTTGTTGAGGTATATCGATTCCCTACATAGTTAGTTTGTTAGGCTCAAATGTTCTCACTCATTGTATCAAAATATAAGATGTATGCTGAATTAAAAAAGTGTATCATCTTCTAAATGATATTTACATAATAAAAAGGAAAACAAATTAATAATATCATTACATAATTACCTATTGATAATGGATATAAACATGTTTAATCCTATATCATGATTTGAAGTTTATATTTTACATTTATGAATTGGTGTTCACAGTTATCATTGTAAATTCATCGATTTTGTTTTGTATATACAATATTTTACATAAACATAAATGTTATTAAACTCCTCATTATCTATATCTATAGTTATTTTTTCCTTTATGAATGCAAAAAATTCCATTCTAATTATGTAATGATATTATTAATTTTTCCTTTATGTAATGAAAAAAAAATCCATTCTGATTTTTTGCTCATTCCATTTGAATTTAACGTCTTCCACTATTTTTCCATTGGAGGTGTAACCTCTGTAACAATTTTTCCATTGGAGCTGTAACCATTTTTTTTTAAGATGCTCCATCTCGAATGCTATATTGAACTCAACTTTAAACAATTTAAGTGCATGAGTATATAGCCAATATGTTATATATCTTTCTTTGTTAACATGTTCCTTCCTTAACTTACCTCTGATGTAGTTAAGTTTTTTTAAATTCCTATTACATAAGGATAGTTGATTTTCTATTATATAATGACTGACATCTTTAGACTAAATGAAAGATGAATTTTTGGATTGGGAGTTTAATTGGCGATCATATATCATTTGAAGCTATATTTAAGTCCCTCATTGCTTCCCTATCTTCTTGTACTATACTAGCCCCAAAATAATAAAAGGAATAGTATACCTTAATATGTTGTGAAATTTGATGAAACATGCATGTTTGGTAAACAAAAATATTTTCAAATCATTCAAAAAATGGAAAAGATTTATTTCAACTCTAAATGTTGTGAGGATATCTTGTGATTTCAGAAGATCTTATATAAAGAAATTGTGAAATATAATTATTTTGAGACATGTTACTCACTTACACTTAATTTCAAGTTAGAGATAATGACTATTTAATTAAATCAATAAAAATAATATTAATAAATAACTTTTATAAAGACTACATAAAAAATTTAATCTTATTGAACAACTTGCCATCATACAATATTTCACCATCAAAATTCTATTCTCAATGAGTAATCAATTGATGTTGTCACTACTCACAACCCAACGACCTTCAAAACATGTAAGTTGTTTGAATTGACTTGAGTTTTTCTTTATATATTGAGAAAGGTTGATGGAGAGTGTCAAACATGGATCATAGATGGGGAGGGACACAACCGCCCTCCCAACCACCCAACCCGTAATCGATGACCCTTATTCAAAAGACATGCCCGTCTTTAAGGCGAGCCTCTCATGATCATCCATAATCCATGGGATGAGTATGACATCCATGGATAGCTCTCAACTGGAAAGTCGGATGCGTTGGAAACCTCCTAGGCTCCCACTACACCTCATGTTGTCTCCTCACGTAGTGTTGTAGCTATTCATTTAAGTTAATGCAACCTTGCCTTACATTTCCATAGATTCATCGACCAGTGGTTAAAATTGATGCTCGTATGCTCGTTTTCGACATTTTTACCTGTTAAATACACTTGGTTATGGAATAATCATGTCAATGGTGAAGTTCATTTAATTTCTGGAATCGTCAATGTGACGGGTAGCTCAAAACTAGACCGTATCTTAATTACGTCGTAAGGCGTTTCAACAAGTGGGAGTCGACTCCCTGAATTTATTGTTTTTTTTTTTGAGCCATAGGATTTTTCGTCGGATGATTGGGGTGATCTACATCGTTGATTTTGATCTGATCTTGTCATTGATTTTGATCTGATCTTGATTTGTTGCTTTTGATTTGATCTTGATGTGTTGTTGATCTTGATCTAGCATTTCTGTCAATTGAAAGGGTGGCCATTTAAACTGGCACCTACTCCCTTAAATGCACCTTAAATGCACATCAATCCATGACATGCTGACACTCTTAAGAGGTGATGCCGACCTCCATCTACCTATGGCCGACTTCAATTCATATTCCTTGAAGTTGGACAACACTCACAGCACTATCAGTTTTATGTTCGTCCCCTCGTCATAGTCCCCTTCCATTTACAGTAGCACAAGCACCACATTCTGCGGTACAGAGGTTTGGATTTCAGTAGTGCAGTAGTATCAGAGCCCCACAGCAGCACATCCTGCAGCAGAGAGGTAATATTTAGCCGAGCATGTTAGATTTTTAATAACACATGAACCTAGCTTAAATTTAAATTGGACATCCATAATACATTAAAGAGATGAATAAATTTCGCTGACCTCCTCTAGCTCCACCTGGTGAATGTGCTCCTTAGCTTCGTCCTTATAAGAAATAAGTGTATTTACCATTAAAATTATTAAACCTTCTAACTACTTACTTATGACATACAACTGTTATATAACCTCTTTAGCCTGCACATACCTCACCGGCTCATGGCAGGAAATAAGCTCCAATAACACAACGTCGAAGGAAAAGATGGGGGCGACTAGCCATGCTTGCTGGTATCTTTAGGCTGGGGCATTCATATACCCTATTGGTCATTGATCCCTTGAGGGTCTTCAATACCAGTTTCTCCGCATTCACTACGCCAGTCCATTGCAAGGCAATCTTATGAAGCAGAGAAAATGCTTCTTCTCATGGAGAATGAAGGATAACAAACCCACTGCAAACTCATAAACAATGTCGTCCTTATAAGAATTAAGCGTATTTACCATTAAAATTATTAAACCTTCTAACTACTTACTGATGGCATACAACTCTTATATAACCTCTTCAGCCTGCACATACCTCATCGGCTCGTGGCAAGAAATAAGCTCCAACAGCACAACATCGAAGGAAAAGATGGGGGCCATGTAGCCATGCTTGCCGGTATCTTCAGGCTGGGGCATTCATATGCCCTGTTGGTCATTGATCCCTTGAGGATCTTCAATACCAGTTCCTCTGCATTCACTACGCCGGTCCATTGCCTTGCAATCTTATGAAGCAGAGAAAATGCCTCTTCTCATGGAGAATGAAGGATAAAAACCCACTACAAACTCATAAACAATGTCACTACAGAGTGAATTGATGTAAGAAAACTGCAAATCACCTCACAGAAAGCATATTCATGATGTGATTCGATGGTGGGTTTTTTCATGCCATCTACACAAAATTGATGAGAAACTGCAAATCACCTGAGAGAAAGCGTATTCATTGTGTGCTACACTCTGCAAAATGAATTTATGTAACTACACAAAATTGATGAGAAAAATGCAAATCACCTCACAAACAGCGTGTAGCTATAACTCTACTAATCCGAAATCGAGCCAATGTGGAATCCCTAGTCACGCTATCACTCTGCTAATCCGAAAGCGAGCCAATGTGGAATCCTTGGTTGTTGAACAAAATAGTTGTGCATTCTGCAAGACACTGAACCACCTCCATTTAAGCAAGCCAACTGTTAGGGAGTCTTCCTTGCATAGTAAGTCTGTGTGAATCCTGTGAGTATTATTTTGTTCAATAGCGCGTCAGTCAATCCTTGTGCAGGAACCCATGAGGAAGCGTGGACAAAACTATACCAATGCTTCCATAATCAACAACTCTTTATTTTCATGGATAACAATGTCTCCACAATGTACTTCGACACTGGGATGAGCCTGCTGGTAGACTAAAACCTAGCAACTCAGGCCCAACCATGCAGTCATGGCGTAGATGCAGACGAGCTCATCAAAACTATGCCGAGGAAATGACAGAGGCTGGGGGTTTACCCGGTCCTCTTTCGTTCTCTGGGATCACATACAAATGCCACGTTTCCTACATGCATATGCCCTTCCTCCATCATGGTGCTTCAAGCAGATTTGGGGGTATCATGGCTGTTTTTTTGCATCCCACCATATATTTAATGGCACGTAAGGGGGTTATAATCATTTTTTCTACAATGGGCTATTAATCTTACGGGTGGCTATAGCTTGGGTGATAAGACAAGCATCAATGAGACAGAGCTCGTACATATTTTTCCCAGGTGCCATTTATTGACTGATAAACATTTCAACAGACCATCGCATAGAAAAATATATTAAAAAAAGACTTTAAAAAAAAATTGATGAAGCCAAACTTTTTAAAAAATTGATGAAGCAACCCTGCAAAAAATCATCGTAGACCGACTATATATATGTTTAATCATATTGAAATAATTTCTATAACTTGAAATCTACTCTGTGCTAAAGAATTTGTTGCCCAAGTACGCTTCTTACACCATATAATTAAATGGTATCCCCATTTGGTCTCTTTGGTTCAGGACTTCCCTTACCCAACGCCTTGCTTGTTATGTTATAGTTATATGGTTCAAGGTTCAAGCAACAAATTGGAGTGTTGATTGCCAAACAACTAATTTCTTTAGGGTTGAGAAACAATGAATCCAATTGGAAAGAAGTATGGGCTGCAACTGAGAACACCTATTCCGCCCAAGAAGCCCTCAAGACTGCCTTGTCCGCCCCCTCCCGGTTTCCAAAACGACGAGGAAGACGACGTAGAAGGAGAAATCGCTCGTCAGGCCTCCAAGAAAATGTCCCACAGAGATGTAAGTATATATTTTTTTGTAGCACTCCTCTGAATTTGCCCATTTCCAACACATCTGAATGATGCCCAACAAGGGATTTGAAGTGAAAATTAACCAATTTCATCAAGTGGAATATAAACTAATTGACACGACCATTTCATCCCGGGGCATGTAATGCACCTTTGAGGTTGATAAACAAGAACTTGCATATCTCGTGTTCCCACATCTGATATCTCGGCCATTTGTGTAGAGTTGAATTATGCATTCTCGAGCTTCACAAACTCGAGGTACATATCAAGCTTGGGTTTAGGCAGTTGTATGTTAATGTCCATATTCAATGTACGCAATATACAATCTAGATATAACGGAACACCCCTTCCCACCTGGGATGTCGAAGGCATGTTGTCTCTCTTGGTACAGTTGGTTTCCTCTGCATAGTCCCGTCCATTTTCATTTGCGGGGATTTTTTTCTCACTGTTGAATTGATTGTGAACTGTGGACAGAGTGAGGATACTTTTTGGTCATTGTTGAATTGATTGCGAACTGTGGACAGAGTGAGGATGTTTTTGGTTTACCAGGCCTACGAACTATTCCCGTTTTTTGATGGAAGTGCTTCAAGAAACATGTCTATGGGATTGTACCACAAAGAACAGATTTCGTTTAGCTTAGAAGTCAGGCTTGAGGGGTGTCTCTACCCCGTTGGTCGCGCAGGTGTTGCACCCAGTCTCATCCCTTTCTCAAACTCATGCCGTGAAGGTAGGACAGATGCAGTGGAAATGGAGCCCTTCAAATCCTGGTGGACGGATTACCAACCAAAAAGGTCACTTGGATCATGTTTAAGGGACAATGCAATCTGGAAAAAGAAATTTCGCTGCTTTTGCTTTTGGCATCAAGTTCTTCATCGTTTCAAAATCAAGTCTAAATTGAAATTTTAACTAACCCCTAACACAAATTTCTATTATAAGAGAAATCTTTTTTGAATAGAAGACATTTATCTTTTAAATGTCAGATTAAAATTCTCTCATCAGAATTTCGTATATGAATCAGATTTACTTGAGATTTGGCAAATTTTGATATTGTTTGGATCCAAATTCTATTTTGAATATAAGAGGTTTATATTTTAAATATTAGATTAAAATGATCTTATATCATAGTTTTCTATATATATAAGATTTGTGGCTATTTAAATTTGTTGAATTGATAAATATAGCCACCAGTGCTTGAGATGTGGCAAATTCCAATTTTGTTCAAAGAAATTGCAAAATGTGGTGACTAAACTTGTCACTGTATGAACCTCACCAGTCCACCAATGCCACGCTGGAATCAAGAGTTGTTTTAAGTTATTTGAGAAAAAAAACA
>LPNX010397528.1:0-37530 GCA_001517045.1 Pseudotsuga menziesii | reverse complement strand
GAGGATAGAAAGCCAATTTTGATGTTATCATATATGGATGAGAAGTTTGGGGCTGCAACATCTCTAGAGTCTAGAGATTCATGGAGAAGGGTTGAACAAATGTATAAGTGTTTTATAATCTTACAATTAAAAGCATTGCATCCTTATCTTCAAAGAAGTTATTTTTTACTCTATTGGAATTATAGTTATGACTACATACCTTTGTCCAAGAATAGTATAGCTAACATGAAATATGAGGTTTTTTAAGATTTCTTCAAACTCCATTCAAAGTAAGTTGCAACCAGTTGTCAAAGGAGGAGGTCACTTGGTAGAATATTCATATCATTAAAAAAACTATTACATTTGAATTTAAGGAAAACAAGTGGTATCACACATTATGAAAATTAAGATACCATAAATGTGTTACTAACTATAATCTAAAAGATCAATTTAATTTTTTATTATAAAAAAGTGTAAAATAGAAAATCAATATTACTAAAATAATAATGAATTCTTACAAACTCTATAATGAAACAAGGTGGTGAATAACTCGTAAAATATTAAGGGATGAAAGAATTTGTCTTCTTTGTGATACTAAATTGGTGAAGGAACAAAAAAAAAAATCTTAAAATGTCTTGCATGTGCCTATATTAAACCTCAACTTCAAAATATTTGAAACAATATTAGCCTTCCTAATTTTTAACCCATTAAAACTAAGATTTAAGATAAGTTTCTAAAATTTATTAACATGGAATTACAATCCTAAACCAAAACAATGAATTAATTATCATTTTTTTCTTACAATTCAATAAAACAAAGTTGATTTTAATAAAAAATAACAATAATTTTCACAATTTCAATAAAAATAAAAATAAAAATTTATAAATATTAATTTAAAGTAAAAGTTAAGATTTTTTTTAACACTTAGTAGTCAAAAGAGAGTAAATAGATTTAGAACACACACATAGTATGTTCATAGTATGAGTTGAGCCTATGGCTTCCTAAATGTAGAGGTATACAATGCTCTCTTAAACATAAACATAAAGGTATAAAAGTACTTCGGATGTATAAAAGTACTTTGGAGAGATAATGGAAGATATTATTGAAAAATTATGTTAGTTGTTTTTTTAATTAATTGTGCTATTTCATTTTTATATTATTAGTTTTTTTTTTAAATTGGTTGGGAAGAATTTTTTTAATAAGTTCAATATGTATTGGAAGAATTATTTTTAATACAAAATTGTGTATATATTTAAAGGACTTTAAAATTTGAATAAAAAGGATTTGAATGTTTTTAGATGTCAATGTTAACATTTAAAATAGAGATTGAAAACCTCATGCAACAAAGAAAACTAGTTTTGCATTAGATGTTTCTCTTCATTTTTTCTTCTATGTTTTATTGATTTAGAACCTATATCAACATTCTCAAATGAAGTGTGAAAGTTGATATTGCAATAGAAATTTGAAGTATTATATACATATGCGCCACATGTGTACAATTTACTTTTTAGGGGAGTACACTATATTGTAAATGAAATTTGAAATTTGAAATATAGATATACATCACATGTGCACAATTTAGTGGCTAGGGGACTACATTTTTATCTCAATAAAACAATGCAAAACTCTTTCTCAATCCATAAATATCTATGAGCTGGGAAATAAATCTAGGTTTAGGGTTTGTGCAAGCTAATGAGAGTCACTTTTAACACATTAGATGCAATATAAAATTGATAAAACAGGCATCCCTCAACTTACATGGATACTTTGAGACACATACACAATGAATCTTGGGATGAGTAAAAAAGATGAAATGTAGGAACTTGAAAGACATTTTTGAACATATAATTTTTCTCTTGAGAATGTTCTTAATTTTCTAAGTTTGATCGTTTTTAATAGGAAATATTTATTTTTTGGACAAATTATAAGGTATATGTTTTTGTGGGTGCACTTTCTGATTGCCTAAATGATAGAATCAACTTACAAAACATGGTAGAGATATAGAGTACAACCAGTACTAGTGGACCACTATTTTTCCAAAAAATGATCCTAATTTTAAATTTGTTTTCAATTATCTAAGTGATCAAACCTTGAAAAGAGTACACCAAATGTGGGTGAAACCTTTGAAGGTCTTAATGCAATTATTTCAAAACGGTTTTTTTATAACATGTAGAGGTCGATGTCCTCTAGTACAACATACATTTTTTTTTCAAAATGGTTGAGAAATCGAAGAGTTATGGATGAAACACTAACTATGTGTTTTTTGAGTTAAGGAGTCATGACACAAGTAAAAGAAGAAAAAAATAGAAAATTATAATATTTTTTTTTAAATTACATATTTGGAATCTACAGAAAAAATGCCATCTCAGTCTAAAGTTTCATAAAAAAAATTATTGTGTGTAGTGTATGACGATGAGGGGTAAAACACAGTCATATATATGTATTTGTTCTCCATACCTAGTTACATTGTAAAAAAATCATCTTGAAATTAAAGAAACTTCAGAATAACTCTACGATGGTCTGAAGATCCATATCTTTATCATATGGATCTCTACTTGATAAAAAAATTGGAAAAAATACACAGAAGTCCCTTGTTGCTTTCCTCTCTTCCTATACTATAATCCTCCCAAAAGAACAAAAACTATATCATACCCCAGTATGTTGTGAAAGTTAATTTGGCCAAAAATTATAATAGGTATAAATCGCAGTGGCCAAAACTTCTCTATATCTATTTGTATCTTTTACTTGGTCATTCCTACATAGGACCCCGAAGGGGTTCTCTTCTATTTGATACTGCAATTTTAGTTAAAATCACATGAGCATCACATAATGCTATTTTACACTATTTTTTATTCCATGGATATTTATAAGAATTTATGTATTTATAATTATGATACATAGCTCATGTTTAATGGTATACTAAACTCAACAACAAATGACTATACACATGAGTATATTGAAGTCAACTATAAACAATTTATGTGCACAAGTATATAGCCAAGATGTTATGCATCTTTCTTTGTTAACTTGTTACTTCCTTAACTTACCTTTGATGTAGCTAAGTGTTTGTAATTTCCTACTGCAGAATGAGAATTGATTGGTGTTGCATAATGAAATTTGACATCTTTAGCCTAAATGAAACTATTTTTAGATCAGGAGTTTGATTGGTAATTAGACTTAATGTGATTCTACATGCAAGTTCTTCATTGCTTTCTTCTCTTCTTGTACTATACTTCTAAAAAAATAAATTGCATAGTATACTTTATTATGTTGTGAAATTTAATAAAATCTATATTTTTGAATAAACAAAAATATTATCATATCTTTAATGAGCTAATTCGACTCTAAAGGTTGTAGGATACTTTGTGATTTTACAAAGTGTTATATAAAGAAATTATCCATATTTAATAATTGTATGTTTAAATAGTCTTTTTAAAATAGATTTTACACGTGATTAAGATGGGAAGTTGCCTTAAAATATAACCTAGAACAATACAATCAGTAAAGTCACTAAAACTGTATTTTTCAATGTTGCAATTTCAACGATTTAGATTTAATTCCAAAATTCTGGAATTAGTCTAAATGTCAAATTTTTTATTGTTCAAATTACATAATTACAAAACTCACATGAGGTAAATATCACATGTTTTCGTTATTCTTTATCCTAATGCCCGCTGCACCAACTATACTAAAAATTATGAGCTCCACGTCAATTCCATCATCAGATATACGAAAAATGGATGAATGAATTGCCTTTACTATACCAGAGGGACCAATCAGTTGGGCATGAAATTAAAGATTTGACGACCAGGAATACATGCCAAGAAATAGGTGGGAGGCCTGTGGAGGAGGGGAGTTATGAAATAATTTCCACATGCTATCCTTTCCCAAAAAACCACTCCGACTTCTTCTGACAACCGATGTGTATATATAGAGAGGTATCCATCATATACGAAAAACGTATGAATGAGTTGACTTGACTTATCACCATCAGATATACTAATAATCGAAAAGTCAGATATACCAATAAATCAGGAAGGAAATGAAATATTTGATTATTTAAAGACTTGACTTGACTAAGGGAATAGGTGGGTGGCCTACGAAGTTAGGAAATAATTTCCACATGCTTTCCTTTCCCAAAAAACCGCATAATCGAAAAGCCAATATACCAATAAATTGGGAAGGAAATGAAATATTTGATTATTTAAATACTTGACTTGACTAAGGGAATAGGTGGGCATCTTTTAAGCTCTTCTCTTCCTAGTTAGCTTGGTCTCCATGTGATGGAAGGGTTGTTCGTGTGGGTGAATACCCAATAGTTGGGGGCCCTTATTCCTTTTTTTTCTTTTGATCTCTTACATCATCTTCAATGTAGGGGGATTTTATCTCTTTATCACATCGCTATGGCTCCTGCTAGGGGGTTGGATTATCAGGGTTAGATGTCTGCTTCACAGCTGGGTCTCGTAGGGGCTACGGATGCATAATGGTATTGCTATGTGCACAGATTACAGTTGGGAGAAATCAAATTGGTTTCTTCTCTAGACAGTATTCGATGGTCATATGACATGGTCTCAGGTAAGATCTCGACATTGTAGGCATATAATCTGCTTATGGATGATTTCACTGGTCGGCGCGAGTGGTGGTACCATTTGTGGAGATGGAAAATTCCTCCTTGAATTGCTATTTGTAGTTGGTTGGCATTGGAAAACAAGCTTCTAAGTTGGGGTAATCTCCTAAGAAGAGGGTGGGAACGCCTTGGAATTTGCTTGATTTACGGGTAGAGTGATGAAAATATATATCATTTATTCGTATCTTGTGGCTTCTCTCAGTCCATTTCGACGATAATTGGGCATTTGTTTAATTCAAAATCTCCTTGGGGTTGTCTTTCACTCTCTTCTTGTTTTATATCCTGGTGACAACAGTTTCCCTCGGAGTTTACTTTTCCATGTTACATCATTTGGGAGCTTTGGTGCAGTCGTAACCGGATCAACTTTGAAGGTGTGGTGTCGATCCCATCTGTGGTCACTGATATATGTTTGAACATTTTCTATGTTTTTGGTGGTGACCTCTCTTGTTGCGGTAGTGTAGGTAAGTCTCCAAGGGTTCTTAAGGAGATGTCACCCGATCACAGCCTAGTGGGATTCTTTGATGGTTTGTCTCAGGCATCCTCTAGCCTCTGTGGTAGTGGGGAAATCCTATTGTTGGATGATCACAGTTATTACAAATTGTGGATGAATTGTAGTCCTGGCTCCAATACCAAGGGGGAACTTCTGTCTTTGTGGATTCTTCTTCGATTCTCTTCTTCTCTCGGTTTGGATGGGATCCACATTTTTGGTGACTCAAAGATTATTATTGACTGGGCTATGGGATTGCATAGTATCCTTGTCCTACATCTGGATCAGTGACTGCATCGGGAAAAGGATTTGCTAGCCTCATTCCTTGAGTTATAGCTGGTTCTTTGGTGGCTCTGTGTTTATTGAATGGGGCAGTCTGATTCTTTTCTCATTTCCATTTTTTTTCTAGAACAATCGATGTCTATTAGTGGACTCTTCCATGTGTTATGTTGGGTCTGTCTATTTTGTTTGATCTGTCCATTTTTTGTTTAAACAGTTCTCTTTTTGGTTCTCTCTGACCTATGTACAATATTTACAAATATTTATATAGAATATTTCCTTTTTTGCTGGAAAAAATGGTGGGCGGCATACGAAGTTATGAAATAATTTCCACACGCTTTCCTTTCCCAAAAAACTGCTCGGATTCAACTTCATATGAGAACATATAGAGAGAGATAGTCATGGGCACACATGAAAACTCACATGATTAGAAAGAAACGGGAGAAATGGATCACAGTGTTGCTCTTCTTATCTCATTATTGATTCTAGCTATGTATTCCCATGCTACTTTATATGGCCACATGCCTATTGGATTCACTTCCTTTCACCACTACAATTCTAAATCTAAACACATCGTGGAAAATAGTGAATTCAGGAGGTTATCATCAATGGATTCCCATGAGACAAGGGACCTCCATGCTCTCTTGTGCTTCCGAAATGCCATCACACTGGATCTAAGTGGCTGGCTCTCCAGCTAGAGGGAGGAGAACTCAGAGAGCATGTGCTCCTCATGGTATGGTATCAGTTGTAGACCACACACTGAAAGAGTGGTTGCCATAGACCTTTCTATAGGATATTTTGAAGGTAACCTTTCCCTTTGTATAGGAAACCTCTCATTATTGTGCACATTGAGTCTTGGGGATAATTCTTTCACAAGAAGTATTCCACCGAAATTTGGTTAGCTGAAAATGTTGAGAGAAGTTTGTTAGAATAGTAGAGTCAAGATAAACTAGTTAAACTATATAAGAAACCAACAACATATCATAAAAGATAAGAACGGGGAAAGAAAAGGACAAGAGAATACCGATATACGCGGTTCACTCTAATGGGTTACATCCACAGGAAGGTAGTCTTCTATTATCTCCAGAATGTCTTCTCCAATCTTACAAGAGAGCAAAGCACAAATACCCCAAAGAATATAGATGATGTATAGTAGTGTCACAATAGTACCACTACTACATCAAGAATACATAATGTATAGAGACTCACTTGACCCTATTATATATTAAGAGATGAGGAGGAATTACTCTCACATATTGCATGTCGGATAATATAATTCTCCAAAATAACATCTCTTAATACAATACCATGGACAAATACTCTACACAAATATATACAACACAATATAACTATGGGTTAAATGTATCTCTTTTACATAAGATTGTAGACAACTTCTGACATAATACAAAGACATTATTACCTTCCAAGGAATATAATATATTCCAACACCCCCCCTTAATAATGGCTGGGAGAAGGGCCCACACTAACACTAAGGAAGGAAGGAGTCATTACCAATCTCCCTTGATGACAACTTCCCGCATTCCAAGCAAGGAATGAAGATGCACAAACTTCACCTTGGTGAAGATATCTGCTTCCTACTGCTCGGTAGGACAATTCTGAAGAGAAAGAATACCATCTGCCACAAGTCCATGAATGTAATGAGGGTCAAGGTTGAGATTCTTTGTCTTGGAGTGATATATCAGATTATAAGCAAGCTGGATTGCACCTTGATTGTCACATTTCAACACAGTGGAAGATTTTGAAGCCATACCAAGCTTTGTAAGAACATGTCATAACCAAATTGCTTCTTTAGCTGCTTCTTTGGCTGCTCCATATTCTACTTCACATGAAGATAAAGAAAGAGTATTCACCTTCTTGATCAACCAAGAAATTGCACCTAAACCAAGTTGAAATACATAACCTGCAGTGGACCATTGATCAGAACTGTCCCCTTCTCAATCAGAATCTGTGTAACTAGAGAGTGAAACTGTAGTACTGCTCGAATAAAAAACACCATCGTGTAATGTCCCCTGTAAATATCTCAGAATCCTCTTGGCTTCCTACCAATGACTTTCATGAGGTTGTTGCATGAATCGAGAAACCAAACTGTTGGAAAAAGAGAGATCTGGTTTGCTATGAGTTAAATATATGAAACTTCCTACAAGTTGACGATAAAGAGTAGCATCAACAAGTGGTGTGGTACATTGAACATTTAACTTTACACCATACTGAATGGTGTAGGAGTAGATTTATAATCACTCATATGGAAACGAGCCAACATATTTGTAGCATACTTCGGCTGAGAGAGAAATATACCATATTCCATATGCCAGATTTGAAGACCTAAGAAATCATGCAATAAACCAAGGTCAGTCATTTCAAACTGCTTTTGAAGATCACTTTTTTATATTTTGAATTAATGTAAGCTGACTGCTAGTGATGATTAGATCATCTACATATAAAACAACAATGAGAATATTAGTACCAAAGTTATGAACATACAGATTTGGATCAGATATACAATGCTTAAAACCATTCTTCAAAAAATATACATCAATTTTATCATACCAAGCCCTAGGTGCTTGTTTAAGACCATAAAAAGACTTGTGTAATTTACATACTAAATTTGATGATTCAACATTAATAAAACCAGGAGGCTGTTGCATATAAATTTATTCATTAAGATCATCATTTAAACATCACTTTTAACATCCATTTGGTGTAGTTCCCATTTATAAGATGAAGCAATAGATAAAATGGTTCTTATTGTATTCATTTCAGCAACAGGAGCAAAAGTTTCATTATAATCTATACCTTCAAGTTAATTAAAACCTTTTGCAACTAGCCTAGCTTTATACTTTTCAATCTGTCCTTCTGCAGTGAACTTAGTTTTATAGACCCATTTACAACCAACTAAATTCTTACCAATAGGAAGAGGAACAAGAGACCAAGTCTTGTTCTTCATAAGAGACTCATACTCATCAGTCATAGCTTGTTCCCATTAAGGTTTACCTTGAGCTTGAGCATAAGACGTAGGATCATCTATGGCCAAAAATTTGGTCACAAGGGTAAAGTTAGATCTAGTTCTACGAGGGTCAGTAGGGTTACTGACCTCACTACCTGCATATTCAAGAGTTTTTCAGTCCCAAACAAAAAGGTTAGAGGACACAAAAGTTTCTTTAGCTTCAGTACATTCAGGTGGAATACTTGAAGAAGAGGGTGAACTAAGATCAACAACAGGCATAGAACTAGAAAAATAAACCGAGATAGGAGTAATAGGAGACAATGAGATATTTAGTGTAACATGAGGTTTGACAGACTCAGGTGGTGAAGATACGTCAGCAAAGTGAACATCCATTCGGATAATAACACTCTGAGTAGAGGTATCAAATAACTTGTAAGCCTTAGAATCTTCAGAATAACCAATGAATATACATTTGTGAGACTTGGGATCTAAATTTTTTCATTTATTGTCAGGAATATGAGCCCAACATTCACAACCAAACACCTTAAAGACACTAATATCATGTTTCTGACCATTCCATTTTTCCTTAGGGGTAACATGCTTAACGAATTTTGTAGGAACTCGATTTAAAATAAAGTTTGCACAACTTATAGCTTCAGCCCAATTTTTTTTATGTAATCCTTTAGAATAAAGCATACATCTAGCCATTTCAACTAAAGTTCTGTTTTTCCTTTCAACAACACTATTTTGTTGAGGTGTGTAAGGTACTATATTTTGGTGTTGAATACCATGTTTAGATAAAAATGATTCAAATTCATTCTTAACAAATTCCCCTCCATTATCTAATCTTAAAGTCTTAATCTTCTTACTAGACTCATTTTCAACCAAAGATTTAAAAATTTGAAATACTGAAAAAACTTCACTTTTATGTTTCAAGAAATAAACCTATGATTTTCTACTAAAGTCATCAATAAAAGTAAGAAAATAGATTGTACGAGATAAAGAGGGAACTTCAAGAGGACCAAAAATGTCACTACGAATTAATTGCAAAGGTTCTTTAGCATGCCAAGCTTTACCTTTCGCAAACATTTCTCTATGATGTTTACCAAGAACACAACCTTCACAAACACCGTTAGTAGAAGAAATATGCGGCAAGCCATGTACCATTTTAGTTAACAATTGCATTTTACCATAATCCAAATGACCTAATATTTCATGCCATAATTTACTTTGCTCATTAGCATGGGAAACATAGGAATAAAAAGGTTGTCATTTAGTTAAGTTATAGCGGATCCATATAGCTATCTCTCCAACTAGACAACGAAGAACTTCGAGAACATGTGCTCGTCATGGTATGGTATCAGCTGCAGACCACACACCAATAGAGTGGTTGCCATATAGCTTCATGGAGGAGATATGGAAGGTAACCGTTCCCCGTGTATAGGCAACCTCTCATTATTGCGCAGATTAAGTCTTGTGGACAATTCTTTCCTAGGAAGCATTCCACCTGAATTCGGCCACCTAAAAGTGTTGGGAGAACTTGAACTGATGGACAATCTGATCTTGGGTTCTATTCCCATTGAATTGGGCCTTCTGCGAAATCTAAGGTACCTGTATCTTTCCTACAACAAATTATCTGGTTCTATTCCAGTGGAATTGGGCCTGTTGCATAAACTAGAGCACCTATATCTCCACGGAAATGAATTCTCTGGGAGTATACCGCATCAATTGGGTGATTTGACACACCTTACATATCTATTGATTTCTTGTCAAAACATTTTTTGTTCTCTTCCTTCTGAAATATTCCGGCTTCCCCTCTATGTGTTACATATTTCTTCTCTCAAAGGAGGCATACCTAAAGGTATTGCAAATTTGACCGAGTTGACCGACTTAAGTCTTTCGAGAAGTGCAGTTCCCGAAGACATTGCCATTGCCACTTTAAACAAGTTGATTTGTCTAGATCTATCTGGAAGGAAACTTATTAGGGTACCTAAAGCTATTTTCAATTTGACCACGTTGGTTTATATAGATCTCTCTCAAAAAAAACTCACTAGTATATCTATAGCCCTTTCCAATTTGAGACAAATATTTGAACTACATATTAATGACAATACGCTTAGTGGTAGCATCCCTAAAGCTATTACCCATTTAAAAAACTTGAAACTCTTGAACTCTCTAGAAACATTTTGATAGGCACAATTCCTAAAGGGACTACCAATTTAAAAAACCTTAAAAACCTTTACCTCTCAAGCAACAATCTAATAGGAACAATTCCTAGAGGTATAGGAAAGCTTCATTCATTGCAATATTTATTTTTAGATTCAAACAAGCTTTTTGGGAGTATTCTAGATAGTATTCATAGTTTGGTTTTACTTTCCTCCTTAGATATATCAAAAAACAATTTGGAGGGACCAATTCCTAATGGCATTGGCAGTTGTAGTTCTATGCAATATTTCTTTGCTCATTCTAATAATTTTTTTGGGACATTTCCCACTTCTTTGGCCCACTTAAACTAGCTTATGATACTAGATTTAAGAAAGAATAGACTAGTGGGAAAGCTTCCTCAATACTTCTCTATTTTTACTGAGTTGAGAGTTTTAATCATTGGTTATAATAATCTGGATGGTCATATTTCTCAACACATCACAAATCTCACCAAGTTGTATGTGTTGGATTTATCCAACAACAAATTCAGTGGAATAATACCAATGCATATTGAAAGATTCTCTAGCTTCGCAAATGTATTAAATGATGGAGACTTATTTACGGAAGCGGAATTGGAGATTGACATGAAAGGAAGGGAGTATGTTATATCATATTTGTATCCTACAAACATTATATTTGATTTGTCTTGCAATAATCTAATAGGAAAAATCCCCACAAGCATAGGTAGCATGAGTCACCTACGATTGTTGAATTTATCTCATAATAAATTGGAAGGGAAAATTCCCACATCTCTTAGTGGGATATCTACTTTGGAGCAGGTGGAATTGGAAAAAAATAATTTGAGTGGACCGATTCCTGAAGAGCTCTCTAAATTACATGAGTTAGTTGTTCTAGATGTTTCATCAAACAATCTTTGTGGGCAAATCCCAATAGGAACACAATTTTCCACTTTCAGTATATCTTCATTTCAAAACAATAGGTGTTTATGGGGTTGTCCTTTAGAATCATGCAATGTAAATGAAAGGTGAGTGATCAAAGGTGATAATGTTAGTCATTGTAGTAATCGAAGAGTGACATGGCTAAGTCATGTGGATGAAAAGATGTCATTGATAGCTGTGGGGATGGGAACATGGAGTGGATTTGGGGGAGTGGTTGTTATCTTTATGTTATGGGAGAGAGCTAAACATTGGGTGGTGCCACCAAACATGCAGCAACCCTTTGTTGGGTTATATCGATTCCCTACATAGTCAGTTTGTTTGGCTCAAATGTTCTCACCCATTGTATCAAAATATAAGATGTATGATGAATTAAAAATGGGTATCATCTTCTAAATGATATTTACTTAATAAAAAGAAAAACAAATTAATAATATCATTGCATAATCACCTATTAATAATGGATATAATTATGTTTAATCATATATCATGGTTTGAAATTTATATTACATTTATGAACTGGTTCTCATAGTCATCATTGTAAATTTATCAATGTTGTTTTATAATGCAATATTTTACATTAACATAAATGTTATTACACTCCTCATTATTTATGTTTATAGTTATTTTTTTCTGAATGAATAAAAGAAATCCATTCTATATATTTGTTTTAATTAATGATATTTAATAATACCAAGTTGTTTCTATTCTTATTTGTAATATTATATTGAAACATGGATCAACCTTATAAAACATATTTTGTGCTCTTCAAAGTTATTGAAATTTTATTCACATTTTCACTAATTGATAAGAGGACGTAGAGATACAAGTTGTTAGTTTTATTTATAAAAGATGTGTAACTTTTTATATTTGTAAACAAATTTTTATTGAAAAAATTAGATTATTACATTATGTATATTTAAGAAATACTATTTATAAATTTCTTTAATGATGTTAAAAATTAAATAAACAATAAAAAAAGAAAATAAGAGATAATGGATTTCCCATGTATATTATTATGTATACTTGTAAATGACAATACAACCTAATATTTTAAATACTTAAAAAACTAATATAAAAAAATAAACTAACATAAAAAAGAAATAGATCAAACTAAAAATGTTTTTGAGTCTCTTTTATATCTTGTAGGGTGGGAGGGAAGAAATTTATAAACCAAGTTATACTAAGAAAAAGGTCTTTAATATTTGAGTTGGTGTATTTATTTTTAAAACTACTAATTAACTATAATGAAAAATAGTTAGCAAATGTAATACCCCTCAATTAACAATTATTAATTTTGCTGGAAAATACTTTGATTATTATTTTATTATTCTTTGAGAGGAGGTCAAGAATAGAACATGTTGTAACAAAACATTCCTATTAATTAAATATGCTGAAGGGAAACGAAAGTGGATATAGATGTTGAAAGACTATTTGATGGTCCACAAGAGGAAAATGACAAGTGGTAAAGACCACTCAGTCACAACTCAAGATGAAGGAGGCATCATCCCCAAAAATTAGGTATGCACTCCTAGTTGAGTTGCTAAAGAGAAGGAGGCTCATAAACGATCAAGTCTTAGGAAAAATACTAGTATTTAATAGTATGTCCATGAGCAGTAGGAGGCTAGCATTGGACGAGGATTAACATCTGTATAATGCAAGAGATGACACATTAAGGTATTTTTCTCTTGTGGTTCAACAAACAAGCTCTAGGGTTCTGTAGCAAGTAATTTGGCTTCCCTGGTAGTTGGTTGGGAGGAACAGCTTCTGCACTTTTGTTTTCCCAGCATTTGGTGCCAATTTTCTACTCTCTTTTCTTATGACTAATTCTAGTTACAGTAGGACATGGTTGTAAAATGTTTAAATTGCGGTTACATCTCCAGGAAGTAGGGTTATGTGTTCTTGTAGATCAAATATTTATTTTTCTCTGAAGTTTATTATATCCGTACCTTGTTTTCCATAGAAATTAATGTTTTCTTCCGAGTTGAATTACTTAGTTCTAATTGTTGTAAACATGTTAATGGTTTGGAATCTGTACTTGAAGAATTTTGGTTATGTGTTTAATAGATTGAATCCTTTGTTTCTTTTTAAAATGTACCATGTATTCCTACATTTAACTGGGTTTTGTCTGTTTGTATTCGTTTTTGCTCTACCTAATTATGCTTATTGAATGTGGACTGGATCTCTAATGTTGTTATAGTGTGGACTTGTCTGTAGAGAGAAAAAAGTAGAGAGTGTGTGATTTATGACTCGTTAACTGAATAAAGAGCAGAGTTCTCCTCTGCAAGTGTATTGATAATTTAAATACCTTTGATTCGTTAACTAGAAGTATAGATTTCCAATCCTTTATATGCATATGTTTAACTTGAAATCAAATTGAAGCATATGAGATCGAATCTGTTTGTGTGAAGCGTTACATAAGGAATTGATCGTTCCAGTGATCAATTCAGTAAAGATTACAGAGATTATCTAGATTTATAGTTGAAAAGAGATTTCGCACTTAGAAGTAGTGCCCAAGTTAAACCTAATATTCCAATGCTGCTGGATTCACTTCCTTTCACTGTCATAATTCCGAGTCTGAATGCATGGTGGAAATAAATAAATTGAGGAGGTTATATACATCAATGGACGCCCATGAGAAAAGGGACCTCCATGCTCTCTTGTCTATCTGAAAGGCCGTCACAATGGATCCAGTGGGAGTGCTCTCCAATTGGACGACGACGAACTTTGAGAACATGTGCTGGTCATGGTTCGGTATTCACTGCAGACCACACACCAAAAGAGTGGTCGACATAGACCTTTTTGGAATGGGATTGCAAGGTAACCTTTCCCTGTGTATAGGCAACCTCTCGTTATTAAGCAGCTTGTATCTTGATGCTAATTCTTTCACAGGAAGTATTCCACCTGAATTGGGCCAATTGAAAGTGTTGAGAGAAATTGTCCTGGCCTGCAATCTCCTCTCGGGTTCTATTCCAGTGGAATTGGGCCTTCTATGAAATCTAATGTACCTGTATCTTTTCGACAATGAATTCTTCGGTTGTATTCCAATGGAATTGGGTTTTCTGCGCAATCTACTTCTCTTGGATCTCTCTAACAACAAAATCTTTGGGAGTATACCGCGTCAATTGGGTAATTTGACACACCTTACATATCTATCAATTTCTTGTCAAAACATTTCTGGTTCTCTTCCTTCTGAAATATTCTGGCTTCCCCTTCCTCGGTTATATATTTCTTCTCTCAAAGGAGGCACACCTAAAGGTATTGCTAATTTGACCGAGTTGACTGACTTAAGTCTTTCCAGAAGCATAGTTCCTAAAGACATTGTCGTTGCCAATTTAAACAAGTTGACTAGTCTAGATATATCTGGAAGCAAACTTATTAGGGTACCTAAAGCCATTTCCAATTTGACCAAGTTGGGTTCTCTAGATCTCTCTCAAAAAAAATTCACTAGAATATCTATAGCCCTTGCCAATTTGAATCAAATATTTGAACTATATCTTAATGACAATAGGCTTAGTGGTAGCATCCCTAAAGCTATTACCCATTTAAAAAAACTTGAAACTCTCGAACTCTCTAGAAACAATTTGATCGGAAAAATTCCTAGAGGTATAGGAAAGCTTCATTCATTGCAAAATTTATTTTTAGATTCAAACAAGCTTTTTGGGAGTATTCCTCATAGTGTTCATAGTTTGGTTTTACTTTCCTCCTTAGATATATCAAAAAAAAATTTGGAGGGACCAATTCCTAATGGCATTGGAAATTGTAGTTCTATGCAATATTTCTTTGCTCATTCTAATAATTTTTCTGGGACATTGCCCACATCTTTGGGCCACTTGAACAAGTTTATGATACTAGATTTAAGAAAGAATAGACTAGCGGGAAAGCTTCCTCAATACTTCTCTGTTTTTCTTGAGTTGAGAGTTTTAAGCATTGGCTATAATAATCTCGATGGTCATATTTCTCAACACATCAAAAATCTGAGCAAGTTGTATGTGTTGGATTTATCCAACAACAAATTCAGTGGAAGAATGCCAATGCATCCTGAAAGATTCTATAGCTTCGCAAATGTGTCCAATTATGGAGACTTATTTGCGAAATTGGAAATTGACATGAAAGGAAGGGAGTATGTTATATCATATTTGGATCCTACAAACATTATATTTGATTTGTCTATCAATAATCTAACAGGAAAAATCCCCACAAGCAAGGTACCATGAGTCACTTGCATTGTTGAATTTATCTCATAATAATTTAAAGGGAAAATTCCCACATCTCTTAGTGGGATATCTACTTTGGAGCAGTTGGACTTGGCAAAAAATAATTTGAGAGGACCGATTTCTGAAGAGCTCTCTAAATTACATGGGTTAGCTGTTCTAGATGTTTCATCAAACAATATTTGTGGACAAATCCCAACAGGAACACAATTTTCCACTTTCGGTGTATCTTCATTTCAAAACAATAGGTGTTTATGGGGTTGTCCTTTAAAATCATGCAATGTAAATGAAAGGCGAGTGATAAAAGGTGATAATGTTAGTCATTGTAGTAATGTAAGAGTGAGATGGCTAAGTCATGTGCATGAAAAGATGTCATTGATAGCAGTGGGGATGGGAATAGGGATTGGATTTGGGGGAGTGGTTGTTATATTTATGTTATGGGAGAGACCTAAACATTGGGTGGTGCCACCAAACATGCAGCAACCCTTTGTTGGGTTATATCGATTCCCTACATAGTTAGTTTAGTTTGCTCAAATGTTCTCACCCATTGTATCAAAATATAAGATGTATGATGAATTAAAAATGGGTATCATCTTCTAAATGATATTTACTTAATAAAAAGAAAATCAAATTAATAATATCATTACATAATCACCTATTGATAATGGATATAATTATGTTTAATCATATATTATGGTTTAAAATTAATATTACATTTATGAACTCGTGTTCACAGTCATCATTGTAAGTTTATTAATGTTGTTTTATATTACAATATTTCACTTAAACATAAATGTTATTAAACTCTTCCTTATTTATGTTTACAGTTATTTTTTTCTTAATGAATGAAAAAAACCATTCTATTGTTTTAATTAATGATATTTAATAATACCAAGTTGTTTCTATTCTTATTTGTAATATTATAATGAAACATGGATTAAGATTATAAAACTTATTTTGTGCTCTTCAAAGTTATTGAAATTTTATTCATGAAGAGATAGAAGAGATAGAAGTTGTTAGTTTTATTTATAAAAGATGTGTAACTTTTTATATTTGTAAACAAAAATTTATTGTAAAATTAGATTATTACATTATGTATATTTAAGAAATACTATTTATAGATTTCTTTAATGATGTTAAAAATTAAATAAATAATAAAAAAAGAGAATGAGAGGTAATGGATTTCCCATGTATATTATTATGTATACTTGTAATGACAATCCAACTTAATATCTTAAATACTAAACAAACTAACATAAAAAAGAAATAGACCAGTTTTTGACTCTCGTGGGAGGGAAGAAATTTATAAACCAAGTTACACTAGGAAAAAGGTCTATTGTTTCAAGTTAATATTTGAGTCGGTGTATTTATTTTTGAAACTACTAATTAACTATAATGAAAAATAGTTAGCAAATGTAATACCCCATGAATTAACAATTATTAATTCTTCTGGAAAATACTTTGACTATTATTTTATTATTCTTTGAAAGGAGGTCAAGAATATAACATCTTATACCAAAACATTCCTATTAATAAAATATGCTTAAGGAAAAAAAAGTGGATATAACTGTTAAAAGACTGTTTGCTAGCACACAAGAGGAAAATGACAAATGACAAAGACCACTGAATTAGAACTCAAGATGCACGAGGCATCATCCCCAAAAATTAGGTCTGCACTCCTAGTTGAGTTGCTAAAGAGAATGAGGCTCATAAATAATCAAGTCCTAGGAAAAATACTATTTAATAGTATGTCCATGAACAACACGAGGCTAGCATTGGATGAGGATTAACATCTATATAATGCAAGAGATGGAGCATTAATATATTTTGCTCTTGTGGTTCAATGAACAAGCTCGGGGGTTCTGCAACAAGTAATTTGGATTCTCTGGGAGTTGGTTGGGATGAACAGCTTCTCCACTTTTGTTTTCCCAGCATTTGGTGCTAGGTTCCTACTCTTTTTTGTTATGAATAATTCTAGTTACAGTAGGATGTGTTTGTGAAATGTTTAAATTGTGGTTACATCTTGAGGCAGCAGGGTTATGCATCTCTGTAGATCAAATATTTATGTTTCTCTCAGGTTTATTAGATCTGTACCTTGTTTTTTGTAGAAATTAATGTTTTTTTCTAAGTTGAATTACTTAGTTTTGATGATTGTAAATCTGCTAATGGCTCGGAATCAGTACTTGAAGAATTTAGAATTTATAGTTAAGTGTATAATAGATTGAATCCTTTGTTTCTTTTTAAAATGTACCATGTATTTCTACATTTAACTGGGTTTTGTTTGTTCGTATTTGTTTCCTCTCCACCTAATTATGCTTATTGAATGTGGACTGAATCTGTAATGTTGTTATAGTGTGGATCTGTTTGCAGAGAGCACATAGAGGAGAGTGTGTGATTTCTGATTGGTTAACTGAACAAAGAGCAGAGTTCTCCTCTACAAGTGTGTTGATCATTTAAATACCTTTGATTCATTAACTAGAAGTATAGATTTTCAATCCTTTATATGTATATGTGTAACTCGAAATCAAATTGAAGCATATGAGATCAAATCTGTCTATGTGAAGCGTTACATAAGGAATTGACTGTTACACTGATCAAATCAAAAAATATTAAAGAAAGGTTAAGAACTTATACCTTCCCCATATTTACGGTTGAAATGATATTCCACACTTAGAAGTAGCACCCAAGTTAAACCTATACAAATCACCATACATCGTGCAGTGGAGATCGATATTGGAAAAGATCAACGACGATAAGGAAATTTCGCTAGAGAAAGAACGAGGAAAATATAGGAGGGGTCGAGCTACGAAATCAAAAGTTGATCGGTGTAAAGTAAGATCGAGATATACAGCCAAGTTTGATCATAAAAGAGATCGATGGTCCACATCGATTTTGTAGGGAGAAGTTGCAGGTTTTGAACAACTTTTCATGTGTGCGAAATTTGTATGGAACGCACTTGATAGTTTTTTAAGTCCATCGTTGATTTAGTGGGGACACTGATCGAACGATCAACAAACCATTTCGATGATCTAATAGCAGGTTGATTAATAGCAAAGAGCAAGTGTGCAATCTTTATTCAAAGGATTTTATTACAATCTTAAGTTCACATGAGCGAGTTAGGCGACAAATCAACTACTTTGTTTAAGCATCAAGTTAATCTTCAGTTAGGTTCAGCTTACGGTAAATAAATCCCCAAATCAACCTAGAAAATCCTGGAATCTGCAAGTTTAGATGTCGATCCACG
Organism: Pseudotsuga menziesii; assembly: GCA_001517045.1. Lineage (NCBI taxonomy): Eukaryota > Viridiplantae > Streptophyta > Pinopsida > Pinales > Pinaceae > Pseudotsuga > Pseudotsuga menziesii. Next base: position 18,634 of record LPNX010397528.1, on the reverse strand, counting down.
AAAATGGTATATCAACGATCAAGATTCAATCCATAGTGAAGATCAACGACCGATAATGGTTGCGGAGGTTGCATTGTGGAATCCGAAAAGAAATCAGATCAATGTTCAAGATTAAGGTCACAAAAGTGATCATCGACATATAGAGGTTGCGAAAGGCAGAAGGCGAGAAACAATAAAATGACAAGGAAAAATGGTAAGTTTCTGAGATCCGATCTCCGCATCAGATCAAGATCTATGGTCAAGGTTGATTCCACAAGGATCAATAGTGTGGGAAGCATAAGAGGAATGCGAAATGTGGAAGGACAAAGATTAAGTTAGTGGAATGTGGAAAGACAAAGATTAAGTTAGTGAAACTTGGAATATAGAGAGACAAAGATTAAGTTAGCAGAAGTTGGAGTTCCAAAGTCCGACTTCTGCATCCAAAGCAATATCTGTGGTCAAGATGATTTCTCGAAGGGTCAATGGTGTAGAAAACTGATTCAGAATGTGAAATGTGGAAGGTCAAGAATTAATACATACAGAACGTAAGATTTCCAAAGCCTGATTTTCACATCAAAGAGAGATCAAAGATTAAGGTTATTTCCACAAGGATCAACAGTGCAGAAAGCTGATGTGGAATGCATAATGCAGATATGTCAAAGAATAAGTGAACAGGACTTGGAGTTTCTGGGATCCGATCTCTGCACCAAATCAAGATCAATGGTCAAGGTTGATTCCACAACGATCAATGTTGTGAAAATCTTATGCGGAATGTGAAAGGTGGAGAGTGGTTAAATGAAGGTATTAATATGTCGGACTTCCAATTTCTGAGTTCCTCCCAAAAAACGGAAGGCGAAAAAGTTAGACTAGGGTGGAAATGACTATTCTGGCTTCATAGTGGATCAGTCAATGGTGAAATGACTATTATGGTAGCCTCTGAGCCTGAGAATGAATGTAAAGGGATGAATATGACCCATGACTGTGTGAAAGGTATAGTAAAGAGAAGTTTTAAATCATTCTACATGATACTTAGGGTATGGGTACGTGGATTTGAGGTTTCTAAGGTTAAGGAAATGAGGATCATTCCTTATGGATAGGATGTCTCTTTGTTGGTATTTTATCATAACAGTTAGGTATTTTGTTAATATGTCTCGAGATATATGGTTATAGTTTTTTTTTTTTTATATTTGAATTTTTAGGTATGTTACATATAGTATTAGAGCATGGTTTTAGCACTAGGCCTGAATAGGATCAACACACTATTGCTAAAGAAAAACAACAAACTATCTCATGTTTATTTTTTCTTGAAAATTCTCTTATACCCAGTGAAGAGAAGTACAATTATCTTTTGTAGGAAATATGGCAGATGTGGGAATGTCTGCAAAAGAGGAACGTCACCTGTAACAACCTTTAAAAAATGAAGAGGGTAATCTAAGGGATGGAGAGTTCTCGGAAGATTTAAATGAAAGTAAAAAAAATAATTATGAATTAAAAAGGACTATGGATGAACTAAGGTCTGAATTAAGAAAGGTGAACAAAGATAGTGAGAAAATTATGAAGGGTCAAGAAGAACTGAACACTATCTTGTTAGCAAAAAACCGTAATGCTTGTATGGTAAGTGATTCATGAAGGGTTGTCTCTAGTGGACATTACATGATTGTTATAGGACTAAAATATGTTAAGATATGATGGATTAATGATCAGGTATGCATGAGGATTGCTATATGAATCATTTTAGTTGATGATTTATGCCTTCTTGAATTAGTTTTGGGAAGAAATATGAAATAAGATGAAAAGTGATATGTTGTAGGGCCCTTGTGGATTCTCAGATAGATGGAAATTGTTGCATGTAACTTAGCTTTGCATGTTGCGGTAAAAGAAAAAGTATGCTAGGTTATCTATGAAAATAGCTTCCCTTGTGATCTCCACTAGAAAGGTAACTGGTGGCAGTATTGAAGGGGTAATAGACATAACTTAGGGGTATTTCTTGTATCATGGTTGAAAACAAAGTAATAATCGTGTAAGTGATTAAGCATGGATCAGGTACCTTTATTGAAAATAAACTTCATGTATTTTGTTGAAAAGTAACTTGTGGAAACGATAGGGAATGGGAAGGTATTATTGCTAATCCATCGTTGCTGTGTTAAGTGATCCAGGAGCCACATGAGTTGCGACACCCCAAGGATGAGGGAGCTCTTCCAACTCAACAAGGTAAAGCATACGAAACACTTCTTAGTTCAATGAGCCACTAGAGCTAAAAGGAAGGTAATTGTTCTTGTTTGATGAATAAGAAGAGGAAGCACAAGACCTGTTGCAGCTGCAACATTTTTCCAAATTTCTAAAAATTTTGGACCCTCCTTGTTAATTTTTACCTTGCCCAAGATTATTTGTATTGTCAAATTCTATTTTGTTTTCCCTTTGCTACATGTTTGGATTGTTTGAGGTCAACTATTTTCATGCTTTTTGGAAAATTACTTGTGTCTGCAAATACTTTTGACTGTGGAACCTAGAAAATTTTACGCTATTTTGATTATATTGCTATCGGAGTTTGGTCAAAGTTTGAGTTGGGGTTTTTCTTCTCTACACCACCACCATTTCGAAGGTTAATTGAATTGATTTAGTCACTGCCCATCCAGGAGTATGTTGAACATTTAACTTTTCTTTGAATTTTCGATGTTTGGTTTTATCGCTATCGGAAGGGAAATCGAAGTTTGAAACGGAATTTTAGTTGTCTATGCAGCCGCCATTTCAGAGGAAAAATAGAGAATGGGCCAATGATTAGTTGTTTCTTTTGCCGATCACGTGGTTTTATTGTTTCAACTTTTTTCTTTTCGATGATTTTTTCGAAATGTTTTGACTATGATCAGAGGCCATAGTATAATTGTGTTCCGTCGTTATGGATCCAGAACGAACTAACCATCCGCCCTATAGTTTTTCTTTTTGCCAATGGTTCACTTGGTTTTCGCTGACATTTTGTTCTAGTTTTCTCTGATGTTGACTGGCCTGCGAAATTTTTGGTCCGTCCATCATCCACCATTGTGGCTCATTAGCAGGTTAATCGCCCGATGCTTTAATTATTCCGCCCGCCGATGAGGGTTTTGTTTTCACCCGATGCTGAGTATTTTTCCTGCTGGAAGGGGTTTTTCCCGTCTTTCTCGTGTTCTTTCACTTTATTTGTAGACGACAGTTACTTTGTCAATTTTTTGTGCTTCCATCGGAGGATGTCGAATTGGTCCAAATGCGTCTGGGATCATGATAAGGAGTTTTGTTTTTTGGGTTTGAGGTTTTAGTTTGGACAGTTGGATTTAGAGGAGTTCAAGATACGAAAGTGCATAATTTTCTCTGCATTATCATTTTTCTCTTCATGCATTAACATTTTGAATAGTTCACTTTACAAGATTTATGTTTCAATATAGTTTGAGTTGTTTTGTCAAACGCTAAGTGATTTAAGACTTGATTGTTCATGACAGGGTGAGGATTGCTGCAGAAAAGATATATGTAGAAGACTAACCAAAGAAAATGAAGAAATAGAGAAGAATAAATTAAGGGTTTGAGATCTCAGTCAAATCGATAGTAGCAAAGGCCCAGGCTTGGGAAGATTTTGTCAGTTACCAAGCTGGTCCTTTTTTCATAAAAATGCTCTTAAATCTCAAATCTGAAAAGTAACATTTGTGTGAATCATGAGCACTCACAAAAAGATAAAATTATGGGATTGAACATTTGGGGGATCCCAAAGGTCACCCGGTGGGGCAACCCAAAGGTTTTTCTATTTTGGTATAAATATATGAAAGTTAAAGGGAATAAAGGAAATTTTCCCAGTTAGACTTGTGAGAACACATTGTAAGAAGAGCTATTTCCTTTTGCAATAGATAATTACAATTTTTCCTATTGGAGAAAGCTTTGGTGGAATGTTCAAATGCTGTGCAATGGATGTTATTAAAGGGGAATTATTTCATTTTTAGTTTTTATTCATTAACCTGTGAGATCATTCTAACTTGTTGAACCTATGTTCTTGTATGAATGTTCTTTGGTTTATTTTATGATAATTTCCACTATGAGTAATGGATGATTTCATAAACAATGAGCTATCTTGTTGTTCATCTATCTATTCATGTTTATGTGTTTTGAATTAAAGAACAGCTACCTGTGATTTTTATTAATGCATGAACAGTAATACATTACTCATTAAATGATAATCTCGCTCCCTAGGGACAGTTTAGTTAGTTAGTTTTATTTCTTGTTGTGTGTGATTTAGATGTGGGAAAGTTAAGATGAGAGGTAAGAACCTACGCATCACATTGTGTCCACTCCTTGTATTATCTATCAAGTTGCATTTTAGATAGGCACTTGCATCTCATACTTAAAACTAAAAACTAAAAACTAAGAAGATACACAGTGGACCGGGCCGTAACCGGTAAAACCTTTTTATTTTTGGTTACTTGAACTACGGTAGCTGGACCGCAAACTAGACGGATTCCCCATACCAAATAGTAATGAGCTATTTGGGAATGTTTACTAGGGAGAATCCCTTGCTGTTGTCGCCTACGATTTTCCAGGCCTCAACAGTTTTTGGCGCTAGAAGGAGGGATGCCAGTGCATGGATGGCTGAGGAAACCCATTTCCTCGAAATTACTCCACCAGTGATATTTTTGAAAGCAGTTCATTTCCCAATCTGAATCCTGAAGAGAAGTGGAAAGAACCTTTGTATTCTGTAAACAACAAAGTATTTAATGATATGAGAAGACATACTAGAGCATATGTGAAAAGTATTGGAGGATTACTGATTATCCCTGATTTACCCAGAAGAGAGTATAAGAAAAAACACCGTCCTGTTTTAGAAGATTCAGTGTTGGTTGGAGATTTAGAAGAATTGTTAGAAACAACATTACAGGAAGTTGTTCATCCTTTGAATCAAGTGGGCCCAAACACACCCTATTGTTCACCTGCTCATACTCTTGTTCATTCACCACCTCACTCTCCACCCAGACTCATGGCAGGGGTAAATGTAAATCAGCCACCTAACCCACCAAATCCACCACCTGCTTGGAAATCCAGATCACCTTTAAAGCTAACACCTCCTTTGCATGACTTACCTCAGGATTTTGAGAAAATGCTGCCCAAATTTGACCCAAGTGAAAATATTTTAGTAGATGATCACTTGCAAAGTTTGTACTTGGCCATAGAAGGACTAAAGGCCGGAGAACATGAAGATGTAGTCTACAGAATTTTTCCACATACCCTTAAAGGAGCAGTAGCCTCATGGTATTTTAGTCTGCCTACAAACTCAATCCCAGACTGGGATACTTTTGAGAGGATATTTAGAAGCAAATATGTAGCCCAAAAGACTCATGCATCTCTCATGAAAGGACCGTGTGCTTTAAAGAAAGAAAGAAAAGAAAAGGTGCATAGTTTTACTCAAAAGTTTGCATCTTATCTTAAAAAAATTTCTGAAACTGATAAGCCCTCGGATTAAGTTCTGTTTGAATACTATGCCTCAACTATAGCACCTAATTTCGCCATGTTTTCCAAGATGAAAGCCAAACCTACGCTATCAGAAACTTATGAAGAAGCTGAGAGAGTAGAAGTTGAAAGAGAGAGCATCAACGATTACTTTGAGCAGTCAGGAGAAAAAACTTTGGGTAAGAAATATTTATTATTTACTAAGCATAAAGAAGAGCATTCACATGAATTTGAAGGAATGGTAAAAATGATGTAAAAACTTTCTAACAGAATAATAGATTTGGAAAAGGAAAAGGAAGCTCATAAATCTTATAAGCCTTACTACAAGAGAATAGAGGATAACAATCAATCTAAACCTCCTCCACACAGCCCCGCATCAATGAACTTAATGGAGGTAGGTATGGATAAATTTTTCACTTTCCACCAGTAGCCCCATTTTGAAAAAAATTGTCCTCAATGGATAAATTCAATGACACTAGTAATGAATCAGTTGCTGGATTCCAAATTAACAGAGGTTGATGATGAGGAAGAAAAATATAATAACAAGTCGGTAGAAAAACAAGAGGAGGATGCCATGGTTTTATGGGACTTTGTCTCGATGTTTGATATTGAAGAAGAAAACGATCTGAGACATGAGGATATATCAAAAATGAATGTGGCAATGAGAAGCCAAGGGTTGATAAAAGAAAACAGTTTAACACTCCCAAAGATTAAGAGACTTCAAAAGAATGTAAAGAAACTTCAGAAAAGCACCTCAGCAAATAAAATTCCTAACTTCACCATTACCATTCAAAATCCAAAGCAAATCAACATGCCGACTAAGCCCATTGAAGAGAAGATAAATAATGTAAAGATGAATCTCACAGAACATAAGATGGAGTATGACATTGTGGAGGATATCAAAAAGGTAAAGGCAAATATTTCACTATTTGAGATGTGCAATGTGCCACAGCAGAAAGAAAAATTGTTAAAAGAACTAGAAGCGCCTGAAGAGAAGCTTCCCATTAATAACCAACCTGAAGAAGAAGAAATTGGGGAAACAAGTGTGGGAGGTAAGTCCAAATATAAAACTCCACCTTTTCTCCTCACTTTTGAAATTTTCAACCATAATGTGCACAACTGTCTAATAGACTCAGGGGAATCAGTAAATGGCATGCCACTTTCAGTCTGCAAAAGGATAAATGGACAACCCAAACCATCTACCTGGAAGGTTACTCAACTAGATAGGACCAATGTGAAAGTATTTGGGGAAATGGAGGATGTTCTCCTTCACTTATCTTCAAATGAAAAGGTATGTCAATTCATTGATATTGTAGTAGCAGACATACATGAGGCTTATGGGCTTGTTTTGAGTCGGGATTGGTCAGCAAAGGTAAATGGGTATTTTGCATTAGACTAGTCACATCTGTCGTTTCCTTATAAGGGAAGTCCCAATCAAATTAAAGTATTAAGAGAGCCCCACATTAAACACAATGTCACTCAGTTGGAGGGTAATAATGAACCAGTGAATTCTGTATTGGGGAATTACTTCATTGAGCTAGAACCAAGAAACTACCAAGTGGAAGAAGCTAGCGGTACATCAGACACCCAGCCTGATCTCCTTCATTTTTCAGAGGATGATGAAATTGATTGTAAAATAGTAGACTTAGCTTCATATTCATGTACAATAAAAGTAGATAATTTTCGGACACTTTTTTTTTATGGATCTAAGACATTGGAAGGATCAGGAGCTGGCTGTGTCCTGATTGATCCAAATAAGAATAAACACTTTCTTTCATGTAGATTAGAGTTTGAATGTACCAATAACACAACTGAATATGAAGCATTAGTTCAGGGACTAAGAAAAGCAATTGAACTTAAAGTAGAAAATCTAAAAGTGTATGGGGATTCTGAAATAATTGTAAAACAGATTCGAAATCAGATACATTGTGTTTCACCTCATTTAAAAGCTTATCAAAATGAAGTGTGGGATTTGCTTAAAATTTTTTATGCATTTAATATTGTATCAATTCCTAGACCAAAGAATGCAGCAGCCGACTTGTTAGCTACCTCAGCTGCAAGGCTTGTACCCTCTAATAACAGGTGTTCTATTGAATTGTTTTTCAGGCCTTCAGTTCTAGACATGATTACCAATTTACAAGTTTTTGATGATGATCAACAGATTCTGGAATGTTTAAAAAATGATGAGACTTTCAAAGGGGAAATCATTGATGATGAAGAACATCAGGCTAAGCTAAAATTCGACAATTTTATTCCTAAAGGAGTCAGGACTTTAGAACAAATGTTTGATCTAAAAAAAAAATTCAGAAGACCAACAAATGTCAAGACTCATAGCTCATCTTTACAATTCGAGCTGATAAATTTAGGAACTCAAGTTGAGCCCAAATATGTGAATTTGGGAAAGTGTTGTTCCCCGGGTGAAAGAAATAAGTTCATCAGTTTGTTTAAACAATACAAAGATGTTTTTTCCTGGACATATAAAGATCTGAAAACATATGACACCAAGATTATTCAGCATGTTATCCCTATTAAATCTGGAGTCAAGCCTTATCAGGAGCCTTTAAGAAAAATGCATCCAAAACTGGAGCCTTTAATTCAGAATGAAGTAAAGAAATTATTGGATGCTAAAATTATATTCAAAGTTAGACACTCATAATGGGTTTCGAATCTGGTACCAGTAAGGAAGAAATATGGAGAAATTAGGCTATGTGTGGATTTCAGGAACCTAAATCACACTTCGGATAAAGACAACTATCCAGTCCCACCCATCGAACAGATATTATGAATGGTTTCAGGTTCTGAGTTATTTTCATTGTTAGATGGATTCTCTGGCTACAATCAAGTGTTGGTAGCTGAAGAGGATAGACTGAAGACTACATTCAGAACAAGGTGGGGAACTTTTGCATATAGAAGGATTCCCTTTGGACTCATAAATACTGGAGCTACTTTCCAAAGGGCTATGGATATAGCTTTTCACAGTCTGATTGGTCATAGTGTTGTGGTATATCTCGATGATATCACAATATTTTCAAAGAAAAGAGAAGAACACATATTCCATTTAAAACAAATTTTTGAGCGTTGCCGAAAATATGGTATCTCACTAAATCCAAAAAAGTGTGTGTTTGCAGATACAGAAGGAAAGTTACTGGGTCACGCCATTTCTAAAAAAAAGGATCTCCATAGACCCAAAAAGGATTAAGGCAATCGAATAGATCCATTTACCCCATAATAAGAAGGGCATGCAATCATTCATGGGGACAATAAATTTTGTGCGAAGGTTTGTGCTAGATTTTGCTCAAATTGTTAAACCTTTGCAACAAATGGTGAAGCAAAGTGTACAATTCAAGTGGACTGATGTAGAAAAGAATGCATTCAGCAAAATAAAGACATCTATTGCTCATGCACCATCTCTTAAAAGTCCAAATTTTGAAAGAGATTTTATTTTGTACACTTTCGCGTCTGATGATTCATTGGCAGTGGTGCTTACTCAGAAGGAAGATGGGGGAGATGAATACCCCATAGCAGTTATGAGCACTGGTCTACAGGGGGTTAAATTGAATTACCCAGCTGTGGATAAACAAGCTTATGCAGTCTTCATAGCGGTAAAACAATCCAGGCCGTACATACTTAAGAACAGGACGAAGGTAATAGTTCCACAGCCAGCTGTGAGGTCTCTTTTCGTACAAAAAAAATTAGGAGAAAGGAGAGGCAACTGGGTAACAGCTTTACAAGAATATGACCTCGAATTCAAACTAGTGTCTATAATTAAGGGGCAAGGATCGTGCAAACTAATGGCTGAAGGTAAAAACAATGAAGAAAACAATTGGGAAAATGAAGCTGAGTTACATCTGATGGATGTATGTCCTCTTTTCACAACTCTAGATTCCTGCTATCGAGACCTTATGGATTACCTTCAGGAAGGATTGTTTCCAGAACATTGGAATTCTAAGCAAAGAAGAGCACTACGCCTTAAATCAACTTCATATCGGATCGTTGAAGGAATATTATTTAGGAATAATTATGATGGAGTTCTTCTTAGATGCTCAGAGAAAGAAGATGCGAAGAAGGTCATGACATAGTTACATGATGGGCCTGCTGGAGGGCATTTTTTTAGAGATACGACAACTCCTAAAATTCTCAAATCCAAATACTATTGGCCCACACTGTTCAAGGATGCACATGCCCACGTCAGAAAGTTCGATATCTGCTAAAGGTGTGGAGGAAGACAAGCTAAAGCAGCAGGTCCATTAAAGCCTGTGATGATAACATAACCGTTTGAATAATGGGGAATTGATATCATTGGAGAGATAAAACCAAATTCTTCCTTGCAACAAAAATATATCTTGACGGCAACTGATTACTTCACTCGATGGGTCGAAGCCATTCCGTTGAGTAAAGTGAATGAAGACGTGGTCATCGACTTCTTGCAAGATCATATTATGACCAGGTTTGGGGTTCCAATTTCTCTAGTTTTTTATAATGCTACTTATTTTTCCTCTATTAGATTAACTGCATTTGATCATGAAAAAAGAATTAAGTTGCATTATTCTACGAGCTATTATCCACAAGGAAATGGTTTGGAAGAATCTACAAACAAGAATTTGATTAGAATCTTAAAAAAGACTGTGATAGAAAACTAGATAAGTTGGCATTCAGCATTACCAAACGCTCTTTGGGCTGATAGGGTTACACCGAAGAATTCCTTAGGTGTGTCACCGTATACCCTTGTTTATGGAAAAGAAGTGATTCTTCCTCCCAACATTATGCTACCCTCTTCCATAATAGCTCAAGAGTCAAGACGCACATATAATGAAATCCTGCAAATTAGAATCTATAATCTTTTGAAGGCGAAAGAGTCTAGATCCAAGGCCAAAGAACGTTTTAAGCATCAACAGGAAGTAGTAAAGCGATGGTTTGATAAGCATAAAGCTAGAAAAAGGGAAGTTGAAGTGGGAGACTTGGTTCTTAAGTGGGATCACCCACATGATGAAAAGGGAAAGCACACGAAGTTTCAACAGTTATGGGTTGGCCCTTTTCAGATTGCAGCAAATCTTGGCCCCTCAACCTACACATTGCAATATTTACAGGGGTGGGAAGAGAACTTGCCAGTTAATGGCTTAGTTCTCAAACCTTATTTTTCTTGATTTTGTTTCTTGTTTTGTACATAAATAAAACGATTTGGTTATTTATCTTTTGTTGTGATTTATTTTATTTTTGTCTGATTAGTTTAATTTTGTTTGATTTCAATAAAAGAGGAAAAAATTTGGTTGCATGGAAAGCATCAGAGTTCTAGATTAACTAAGATCCTTGGGTATAGGACTGTATACTATTGTTTGATATGATAGAATTTCTTCTAGTGAAGCAGTTTTCCTAAATGGATATGAACAAATTGAAGTCCTACTTAATCCCTGTAAAATAACTCAAGATCAAAAGGTTTGGAATACTATTTTGAGACTCCATCCATTTCACATCTAAAAATGTCTTAGGGGGTGATAGAAAAAGACCCACGGAAAGGAAGCAGGGTAAACAATATATTATATGTAAATGATCCCATGCCAAGAATTGAAAGCCAAAAGGCTAATAAGAGTCAAAACTCCTAAGAAAGAAATATGTATCGAAACAAAGTACTAAATCATATAAGTACAAAAGTGCCAAAATTTCTTCTCCATCCGTGAGCTGAAAAATAAATACATCTCTCACACAAAAGGACACTATGGATAGAGGAGCCTGAATAAAAAATTCAGAAAGAAAGGCATGAGGAGGAATCAAAAGGACAAAAAATTCCAAAAGCATGAAAAAGTGAAAAATGGCATGGGAATGAGGAACAAATGAATATTTATGTTTACCATATGTTACAATCCTGTGGTGTCCAAGTTGGAAGCTACCCAAAGAAAGAGGTAAAAAATAAAACTCATCTACCTAGCCTCAAAAGAGTTATCTCGACTTTGATATTTTGGGTTCCATTTTCCTAAAATTGGGTTACCATCAATGATTAAAAGTACATATATTTGCCATTGTAGAAATCCAGACATCTAGAAGAATTCAACATGTTGGTTTTATTGTTAAACAGTTTGTTACTTAAGGAAGAAATTGTCCATAGATCTAGGTTCGCCAAGTAGTCGCCAATTGTTGCAGCTGCAACGTTTTCCCAAATTTCTAAAAATTTTGGACCCTCCTTGTTAATTTTTATCTTGCCCATGATTATTTGGATTGTCGAATTTTGTTTTGTTTTCCCTATTCTACATGTTTGGATTGTTTGAGGTCAACTATTTTCATGCTTTTTGGAAAATTGCTTGTGTCTGCAAATGCTTTTGACTGTGGAACTTAGCAAATTTTACGCTGTTTTGATTGTATCACTATCAGAGTTTGGTCAAATTTCGAGTCGGGGTTTTTCTTCTCTACACCGCCTCCATTTCGAAGGTTAATTGAATTGATTTCGTCGCTACCCATCCAGGAGTATGTTGAACATTTTAATTTTCTTTGAATTTTTTATGTTTGGTTTTATCACTATCAGAAGGGAAATCGAAGTTTGAAACAGAATTTTAGTTGTCTATGCAGCCGCCATTTCAGAAGACAAATAGAGAATGGGCTGATGATTAGTTGTTTCTTTCGTTGATCACGCGGTTTTATTGTTTCAACCTTTTGCTTTGCGGTGATTTTTTTGAAATGTTTTGACTGTGATCGGAGGTCGTAGTATAATTGTGTTCCACCGTTGTGGCTCCGAAACAGACTAACCATCTGCTGTATAGTTTTTCTTTTCGCTTATGGTTCACTTGGTTTTCGTAGACGGTTTGTTCTATTTTTCTTTGATGTTAAGTGGCATGCGGAATTTTTGGTCCGTCCGTCATCCACCATTACGGCTCATTAGCAGGTTAATCGCCCGATGCTTTAGTTATTCTACCCGTCAATGAGGGTTTTGTTTTCACCAGATGCTGAGTATTTTTCCCGCCGAAAGGGGTTTTCCCCGCCTTTCTCGTGTGCTTTCACTTTGTTTGTAGACGACGGTTACTTTGTCAATTTTTTGTGCTTCCATCGGAGGATGTCGAATTGATCCAAATGCAGCCAGGATCATGATAAGGAGTTTTGTTTTTCAGGTTTGAGGTTTTAGTTTGGACAGTTGGATTTAGAGGAGTTCAAGATACGAAAGTGTAGAATTTTCTCTGCATTATCATTTTGCTCTTCATGCATTAACATTTTGAACAGTTCACTTTACAAGATGTATGTTTTAATACAGTTTGATTTGTTTTGTCAAACACTAAGTGATCTAAGACTTGATTGTTCATGACAGGGTGAGGACTGCTGAAGAAAAGATATATCTAGAAGACTAAGCAGAGAAAATGAAGAAACTGAGAAGAAGAAATTAAGGGTTTGAGATCTCAGTCAGATCGATAGCAGCAAAGGCCCAAGCTTGGGAAGATTTCGTCAGTTACCAAGCTGGTCCTTTTTTCATAAAAGTGCTCTTAAATCTCAAATCTGAATAGTAACATTTTTGTGAATCATGAGCACTCACGAAAAGACAAAATTGTCGGATTAAACGGTTGGGGGAGCCCAAAGGTCACCCGGTGGGGCAACCCAAAGGTTTTGCTATTTTGGTATAAATATAGGAAAGTTAAAGGGAATAAAGGACTTTTTCCTAGTTAGACTTGTGAGAACACATTGTAAGAAGAACTATTTCCTTTTGCAATAGATAATTACAATTTTGCCTGTTGGAGAAAGCTTTGGTGGAATGTTCAAATGCTATGCAATGGATGTTGTTGGAGGGGAACTATTTCGTTTTTAGCTTTTATTCATTAACTGTGAGATCGTTCTAACTTGTTGAACCTATGTTCTTGTATGAATGTTCTCTGGTTTATTTTATGATAATTTCCACTATGAGTAATGGATGCTTTCATAAACAATGAGTTATCTTGTTGTTCATCTATCTATTCATGTTTATGTGTTTTGAATTCAAGAACAACTACTTGTGATTTTTCTTAATGCATGAACAGTAATACATTACTCATTAAATGATAATCTCGCTCCCTAGGGATAGTTTAGTTAGTTAGTTTTATTTCTTGTTGTGTGTGATTTAGATGCGAGAGAGTTAAGACGAGAGGTAAGAACCTGCGCATCACATTGTGACCGCTCCTTGTATTCTCTATCAAGCTGCATTTTAGATAGGCACTTGAATATCATAATTAAAACAAAAAGCTAAAAAGATACATGGTGGACCAGGCTGTAACTAGTAAAACCTTTTTATTTTTGGTTACTTGACCTACCATAGCCGGACTGCAAACCGGACGAATTCCCCATACCAAATAGTAACGGGCTAGTTGGGAACGTTTACTGGGGAGAATCCCTTGCTGTTGTCACCTACGATTTTCCAGGCCTCAATAAGACCGTAAGGCATAATTTGAATGTTTTACCTCTAATTAACTTGTTGTTGGGAATCTTGGTTTAGTACTGAGAGTATTGTAAACACTTGGTGTGTTTTGCCTGGACATCCAAGTGAAACCAGAAAGGAGCTTGCAAGAAAAATACTTATAAAAGGTATATGCACTATAAGTAAATTTGTTTAGGTAAAAAAGTAATAAGTTTACCTATCAATGAATAGGAAAAATAAGAATATTGGGACCTTTGCGAATCTTTAAAGCTAATGATGTTAGATTCGGATTCATGTATATGATGCTATATTAACCTTGGTAGACATGCAGATGTATGTGCATATGATGATTGGCATGGATTGGTTGAAAAATTATTTAGCGGGGTTAAATTATGTTAGAAATGTTGACCCTGCACCTAACAAATGGAGCCTCTGTCGATCAACCATTCCAGGGTCTATAAAGAGATCTAAAAGGTACTCATGCATGAGAAAATAGGTTTCCCGAACACTAGAATGGAGTTCATAAATTGGACAAAGAAAAGCTTAGCAATTTTGGACAGAGATCGATTGATCAATTCTCTGATTAATCAAAAAAGGAAGAGTGTGAATGAAATTGATCATTTCTCTGATCAATTAAACTATGAATCACCTGATTTAAAGATATGTAACTCAGACATATCTACGGCTGAGGATAGATTCAAAAAATGAGAGTTACAAGTAAGATATAACTCTGGAATGACTGAAGTCAACTTAAACTACATGGGTAGATCTATGGTTGAGATATGATGAATGGTATTTTCCAATGGTTGGTGGGAATCTCATTGAACTAAACTGGATGGAGATTAAATTGTGGAAGGTTGAAGTGAAAGTCCATTGTACGGTATGACTAGAGATAGATCTAGCGGCCCTGGAACATTCCTCTAGAAGAAAGAGAGCGAAAGATAAAAGGTGAGTCAAGCTGCGGAATTGGAATGTAATCGTTGGGATGAATATCAAGATCAACGGACAAGGTTGATCAAGGGATTTGATCAATGGCTGTGATTTATTTCACTGGGTGAACTAGCATGGTCGAAGAAAATCTTGACGGGTGCAATACTCTATGAAAGCCTCCATATGACCATTGAAGTCCACCGTCGATCTAGATATGACTGTCCTTCGGTTATTTCACTGGTGAACTAGCAAGGGAGTTAATTCTGGGAAATGATAGAAAAATCATTTATGAAATCAGATCCATAGCGGATTTGAAATCCACTCTTAGTTGAGCGTTTGTGGGACCATTGGTCGGGTGAGGTTAATTTAGCAGTTCTACCAAGTTTAGAACCATACTAAATCTAGTGATAGTCCATCTAAACACTATTATAGGGGATCCTAGCATCAGATTCAGAGTGTCCTTTCACTGAAATCAAACCAGTAAGCTACATGAAGTAGTGAGAAAGAAGGATGAACAGAGAATGTTTAGTTAATAAAAACCTGAACCTAGTATGTGTTGAAGGGTGCAATGAGAGTGCGATGGTCTGGTATGAAGGCATGATGAACATGATTGCTTAATCATGGGTATGGAAGGTTTGTTTTAGTTACATAAATAAGGTGAAAATCTCTGGTGATTTTAATGATGCATTTAAGATAACCATTCCAGTGTCCTGGAAATGGTAGCAACTGATATGGTTTGAATTATTTAGTGTTGTAATTTTTGAAGATCACTTCAGAGATTAGTGTAAATCTTGTAGAGGCCCACCAAATTGCTTGGTTGTTTGGAAGTTACATATTGCAGGTAGAATTGACTAAATACATGGTAGTATGGTTATGTCCAATAAAATGAAGACAAGAATCTACCATGTGCAAGGGCCAAAACGTTTGAGAAGGACCTTAGGGTGGTGATCAAAACTAAGAAAAATAGTTTTCTAAATCCTAGATTTGGAATTCTGATATTTTTATATTGGTTATTGACTAATCTAGAATTTTGTTAATATGACATGTTATATGTGGTTGTCCAGGTTGGAAGCAAGTGTAAATGATAGGGATAAGTGCTCCCACCTACCAGAGCCAAACAATATGAGGATGGACTCAAGATTGCAAAAAGAAATCTAATTATGTAGGAGACAAAATTATAAATTCATATTTTGATTTGATTAACTTTGTACTAATGGTTTGATGCAGGAACCATGTCAGGAGATACATTGCAGAAAACCATGTGTGGTGACCTGCAAGAAACAAAACACCAAGTGGGATGATAAAAGTTTCCCTTGGGGCAGTTCTTGGGGGCTTCCATTGTTGTCTAAGATCAAAGGAGGATTCCTATGTAGCTGAAGAAATTTCTTATGAGAATATATATTTGGGTTATTTAGCATGTTCTCACTATTATACATGCCTGATATTGCAGATCTTAACATGCTTTAATTCAAATGTGCCGCACAGACCACTTATGAAGGACACCCTGGTTACCAAAAGATGATTAAATCCTTCAGAAAGCAATTCTCCTGGCCCAATTTCAAGGGCATATTTAGTTGATTACCTGTCTAAAGGTGGAATTCCTCTAGGTGAAGGCTATCTCCCCCGGGTAGAAGTTGCTTATAATGACAATTTCCAATTTCTTGCAGGTATGGGTCCTTGAAAAATGTCATAAAGACACAAAGGTAATACTCCAAAAGTCATGAAGCAGTCCTATAAATTGATTGATTTTAGGACTTGATTCATTAAAAAGAAAGGGAACTAACTATGAAACAGGTACAACAAAAGCTTGAAGGTTGTCCAAGACAGGAAGGAAATTTATGCTGACTTAAAAAGAACTCCTAGAGAGTTCCAGGTGGGTGATCATGTATACATAAAGGCAAATGCCAAGAAAAATACCTTGATATTGGGAAAGTATAAGAAATTGGCACCCAACTATTGTGGGACATTTGAAATTCTATCCAAAGTAGGGCCCACTGCATACCAGTTAGCCCTACCACCCAATATTAAAGTACTTAATGTGTTTTATTTTTCTATATTGAAAAGATATGTTCATGATGTTTGTCATGTGATTGAATGGACTGTAAACTAGTTTGAACCAGAGGGAGAGTTCCAAATGGAACCAGAGGGCATTCTCGACACGAGAGAACTATTACTTTGGAACCATACCATCAAACACGTAAAGGTGCAATGGAATCACCTTAGCCTGAAAGAAGCTACTTGGAAGATGGAAAGTAAAATGTAGAAGGAATGTCTAGACTTATTGCAAGAGGCTGACATGGATGAATAAAAGAAAAATTTATAACACCGAGGACGGTGTTATATTTTAAGGGTAGGCGTATGTAATACCCCTTGAATTAACAATTATTAATTTTGCTGGAAAATAATTTGATTATTATTTTATTATTCTTTGACAGGAGGTCAAGAATAGCACATCTTGTAATAAAACATTCCTATTAATCAAATATGTTCAAGGGAAACAGAATTGAATATAGATGTTGAAAGAGCATAAACGCTGACCCCCAAGAGGAAAATGACAAGTGGCAAAGACCACTGAGTGAGAACTCAATACGCAGGAGGCATCATCCCAAAAAATCAGGTCTGCACTCCTAGTTGAGTTGCTAAAGAGTAGGAGGCTCATAAATGGCCAAGTCCTAGGAAAATTACTATTTAATAGTATGTCCATGAGCAGCAGGAGGCTAGCATTGGATGAGGATTAACATCTGTATAATGCAAGAGATGCCACATCAAGATATTTTTCTCTTGTGGTTCAACGAATAGGCTCAAGTGTTCTCGAGAAAGTAATTTGGTTGCTCTGGGAGTTGGTTGGGAGGAACAACTTCTCCACTTTTGTTTTCCTATCCTTTGGTGCTAGGTTTCTACTTTGTTTTCTTATGACTAATTCTAGTTACAGTAGGATGTGTTTGTGAAATTTTTAAATTTCGGTTACATCTCCAGGAAGCAGGGTTATGCGTATTTGTAGATCAAATATTTATGTCTCTATGAAGTTTATTATATATGTACCTTGTTCTCTGTAGCAATTAATTTTTTGTTCTGAGTAGAATTACATAGTTCAGATTGTGTAAATCTATTAATGGTTCGGAATCGGTACTTGAAGAATTTAGAATTTATGGTTTTGTGTATAATAGATTGAATCCTTGGTTTCTTTTTAAAATGTACTATGTATTCCTACATTTAACTAGTTTTTTTCTGTTGGTATCGTTTTCGCTCCACCTAATTATGCTTATTGAATGTTGTTACAGCTGATTTTACCACACATGGTGAATCACACTTTTATGGCCTTCCATGTCCCTCTGCAAACTCTTTAGACCCCATGGACCATTTTTGTACCTTTGATGTTTCCAAGATCATCCCTAAAAACATGCTAAAATTTCCATACATGACTTTTAATCCCTTTCTCGCGTATATATGCGGATTTGACCCCTAAAACCACGTACATCGAGATGTGTGCAAAAGGCCAAATTCTTTTGGAGTTTTCCTTGATGTGGATCTGACTCACTTGTCTCCTGGCCTTCCATATGTCTTGAGATTGCTTAGATTCGACCCTTCATTACCCCATTGAAGAGCTATATAAGGAACTCTTTGGATACATTGAAGGCATGAGGAATTGAGAGAAAAGAAACTATAGTCCATTGTTTCCAGAGCTTATACTTGAGTCTACATCCCTTTGTCCCTTGGAGAACTTTTGTGTTCTTCCCAAGCTTGCCTTTTGCTTGTGAGATTGCTATTGAGAGATGGAGGATTGAAGTGGTGGAGGCACAAGTGGTGTTAGAATAATAAACCCATAGTATTTACCCACTTAGACATTATTTCATTTATTTTGTCTTATTTGCCTAGTCCATGAGTCCCACCATGTGCAAGTTG
>LPNX010397515.1:51984-67580 GCA_001517045.1 Pseudotsuga menziesii | reverse complement strand
TTCATAGCAATTTACCTTGCATTCATAGCCCCTATTACAAAGTGTCAGTGCTTGAGCAATTACATTATTACATCAAAACTTAATTAATTAACCACCAAGGGGTGACATTAATTAACTAGAAAAAATAAATAAAAACATAACGAAACTCCACAAGACTCTATACAAATGTCTAGCATGGTCACGAAGAACATTTTGAACCCTTAGCCACCCCATGGACTTGACTATTAGAACGCCCGTCACCACTTTGGAGGATTTTGAGTGAAAAACCAAACCAATTAAAATCGTTTAAACAACAAGATTAATTGGAAAGGGAAAAAACACTCGATGAGGGGACTTCCCTAATAACCAGTTCCATGGTGTGGCGTCCATATCATATGACCCACACTAGCACATATAATTACATTAATTTTCCCACGCAGGGGAGCGGACATTTCGTTTTACAAAAGGGCAATTGCCCTGCAGAAGTGAAAAAATCCTCAGATTTTTTCAAGGTATAACTTGTACAATTATGTACATCTTTATGTACATGGAGTTGCCACCTAGTCGAAATAGGTGGGCAACAGGACCATGATATAGACTCAGCTCTGCCCTGGGTAGACTCAACCTAGTGTTGAGTAGACATCTGGTCCGGGACCACGATGTAAACCAGTCTAGTACTCGTAGACTCAGTTTAGTTCTGAGTAGCCATTTTCTTGGAGAATGGAGGAACTTGGTCTGTTACCAGGAAGGCACTGTAAGCCCTAGACTGGGTCTAAGAAAGTGTGGCACTCTGACCCTTGATCTATGGGCTTTGTGTACTTCTCCAAGGATTAGCTACCCTTGGTTAAGTTACCCTAGTACCAGATCTAGGTGTCACACAGAGTGTGTGATAAAAGCATTAGTAACTCTCTTGGTTTATGATGATGTACTTTTGAAATAAAAAAGGACCACAGGGGCACACTTGAAAAAAGGCCAAAGTCAAAAGTCAAAAATAAATAAGGACTTTTGGACCTTAAATGGAAGTCAAAAATAAACAAGGACTTTTGGTAAAAGTCAAAGATAAATAAAAAGACCTTTTTGGTAAGAAGGTAAAAGTGAAATTAGGAAAAGATTAAAATATTATTATTTTATCTTTTCTAATTTTGGTCCACTTACAGGTAAATGAAGACTATAAAAGAAGATCAAATCTTCTCATTATAACATATAAGTTTGCTCTGACAGGTGAAGCTACTATTTTACTGAAGTTTCCATTGAAGGTTGTTTGCCCCGGCTAGGGCATCCATCTTTTCTCAGCTAACCCTCAGCTAGGATTTCATCACTTGAGCACTTTTAGGGCAGCCATATTCAGATCCATACACTCATCTTTTGGATTCGGACAGCCTCACTCAGATCCAGGGAGCCTCACTCAAATTCGGGCAGCCTCACACAAAACTGGGCAGGTTCTTCTAGATCCGAGTAGTTCTGGTTTTTTTGGCAGCCGAGTTTTGGGCAGCCCTTTCTCTTCTCTCGGGTTGCCTTTGTTTCTTTATTTGGGCAACCCTTTCTCTTCTCTCGGGTTGCTTTTGTTTCTTTATTTGGGCACCCATCTCGGGCTCGGCCTTCTTCTCTCAGCCCACGGGTAGCATACCCGTGAGGGTTTGGCAATCTGCCAACCCTCGAGAAGCCTCTGGGGCAACCCGTGAGGGCTGTGGACTGCCAACAGTCTGTTGCAGCAGCTACTGAGCAAACTCTAGGGTCACGGGTTGTCAAATGATAGACCCAATAGACCACAAGCAGCCTGAGATCTACCCTATGCATTTCGGGCAGAGAAAGAAAATCGGGCAGCAAGCAGGACAGAGAAAGATACGGGCAGGACAGAAGTATAGTCCAAGCAGCAGACAGTATTTTGGGTAGTCTATCATTTTCAGGCAAGAGAGAGAAAATCCAGTTTTTGGGTAATTTTTGTAATTTGTGGATCCAGGGTTTGAAACCCTCAGTTTGATTTTTTTGCTGAGAAATTTTTTGTAACTGTGGTAAAACTAAGATTTGGGTTTGAGGAACTTTTTGAAGAATCTACTAAGACATCTCATTTACGAGATGAGCTACTAATGCTTTTGGGGGTTTTGTCCTTTGAAGGTATCCCCAGTGAAAAATCTTATGTCCATTGTGCTGATGTGATGAAAGTGTTTTTACTGCAATTATTATTTGTTTAAGTGTATCTACAAATTTTTTAAGTTATATGCTAATGCTAAAATTCAACATGGTATCAAAGCTTAGCATGTGAAAACACAGTAAAGGGACATCATTGTTATTTTTAACTAGATCCTGGAATAAGATTTGCAGATCTAACATTTGGATAAGTGATAGAGATGGCCATCAATGGTTTCAAACCGGAAGAGAAGCTCTATGGTTTAGCCAACTTCAATTCTTGGAAGGCCAGGTTGACAACCATTCTAGATGAGAATGACTTGGATGACATTGTTCTTAATGTCACAGAAGAGCCAACTACAAATGTTGGTAGGCTTGCTTACACGAGGAAGCAAGGTAAGGCTAGAAGAGTCATTTATGATTCTATCAGAGAGGCATTGATGCCTAACATCACATCTTGAAGACTACTAAATAATGCTATGATACTTTGGTCAACCTATATGAAAAGAAGGCTCACAGTCAAAAGAGAGTCTTGAAGAAGAGACTACGAACTTTGAAGCTGAACAAAGATGAAAGCGATGGTTCCTTCTTCACAAAGATTGCACAAGTGAGTGATCAACTCCTTGCTATTGGTATTACTGTTGATGATGATGACCTTGTGCAAACAGTGGTTGATGGTCTCCCAAGCTCTTGGGAAACTTTCATGGCATCCATCTATGGACAAGAAAATCAGCCAACCTTTGAAAGGCTTTGGCATGATTGCATACAAGAAGAAGGAAGGAACACTGACAAGGCAATCAAGGAGGACAACCTTGCACTTGCAGCAAAGACTAAGAAGTTCAAGAAGCCTTTCCCTCAACAAAAGAAGGGCAAGAAACCTTCGGGTAAGTTTTCTGACATGTCTAAAATTGAATGTTATACTTGTCACAAGTTTGGACATTATGCTAGATACTGCAAGCAGACAAGAAGAAACCCAAGAGAAGGTTTCAAGCATCTGCTGCAGAAGCAGAGGAAGAAGAAGATGAAGAACCAAAGAAGAAGAAGAAAACCAAGGCTAATAAAACTGATGAGCCTAAAAGAGAATACTATTTGATTTCTACTCTAACTAGTTCTTTCTCAGCTTACTCCACTTCTCGATTGGTGGACAGTGGTGCCTCCAAGCACATGACAGGTAACCGTGGAACTCTTACCAGTTACAGAAAGAAGAAGTTCACCACTCAGGTAGAACTTGGAGCTGACTCCACTTACAAGATTAAAGGAGTTGGCTCAACTTCACTTCAACTTGACTCAAGTACGGTTCTTCATGTTGATGATATTCTTTATGTTCCTAATTTAAAGAAGAATCTTTTATCTGTTGTCGGTTTAGAAGACAAGGGCCACATAGTCCTCTTTGTAGATTTTTGCAAGTTTTCAGCCTCTGGTTATAAGTAAAAATTTATTTCAGTTTATTTGCAAACTCAAAAATTTAATGACTGGAAATAAACATAAATTTTTTAGACTTAAAACAGTGCTGAAACTTCAACCTTTTACTGGCAGAAAATAAATAATATGCACGCCATTCAACACACAGTACTCGGACATTTTTGGCCGATGGCCCTAGAAAAACCCACAAGGGGAAAACCAGTCAGAGAGAGAAAGAGTTTATATTATTTCTTCAGGAAAAATCAAACAATCATTTACAGTCAAAAATCAACTTATCTCAACCCAGTAAAATGACCCAGCGAGCTGCCTCGATTTCTGTGCAAGTGCTGCCTCGAGTTCTATGCACTTTTGTCTCGAAAAACGTGCCTGGAAATCACAGCACTATTTGTCCTCGATTTCTGTGCATGAATAGTAAAATATTGTCCTCAGTTTTTGTGCCAAACAGACCCAAAAACCGTACTATACGAACTGTATTTAATGCAATCGTACACCTCGAAAATCATGCTAGAAATTAATGCCTGCTGCCTCGAAAAATGTGTTGTCCTTTTCCTCGAAAACTATGCCTGAGATTACCCTTAAAAACAGTGCCCAAATCTGTACTCGAGTTTTGTGCCAACATTAAATGCAGGTTGTACTTTCCTTCTCGGTTTATGTGCTAGCAATAAATGCAGGTCGTACACTTCCTCGAGACCTGTGCAACAAAAAATGCTCCTCGATTTTCGTGCCCACTGTAAAACTCTCAACTGGGTGCCTCAAAAACCGTGCCCTCTCTCTTCTTCTCTCTCAGCTCACTCTCATCTGAAGAATAATGCAAAATGCCTTTCCCTTGCCTTTTTGAGTGAACCCTAGGGTTCATCTAATCTAACGATGGAGATTAGATTAGATCAACGGATGAAGTTAATTGCTCATATTTATTCTCAAAATATTAATTTCACTCACCCACTTAAATTTATCAAAAAGTGATTTTACACTCTAAAGTCAAATTAAATGCCTCACTTAAGTCATTTAATGCAAGGGTCACTATATTTCCCCTCTCTAAGTGACTAAGGCTAAAGTCACTTAGGGGAACACTTCCCTAGGTACAAAATTAACACTCTTCATGGACAAGAAGGTCTATTTATGGGCAAAAGACACAGATCTAGACTCAGCAGTACTGATTGGGGTTCGAGAGGGAGACCTCTACAAGGCTTCCAAAGTTTCCACTTGTGCTTTGGTACATCACACAATTGATCCTTGTGAACTTTGGCATAGAAGGTTTGGACACCTTCACTACACAGCTCTCCCAGGATTGCAAAAGATGGTTACAGGTATGCCAAAAGTTTCTCCAAAACATGAAGGAATCTGCAAAGGATGTGCTCTAGGTAAGAACACTAAGAAATCCTTTCCCATAAGCAAGAGTAGATGTAAAGGCATTTTGGATTTGATTCATTCTGACATTTGTGGGCCTATGTCTTCACCCTCATTAAGTGGGTGTTTATATTATGTCTTGTTTATTGATGACTACTCTCGAAAGTCTTGGATTTACTTCCTTAAGGCCAAGAGTGAAACCTTTGACAGGTTCAAAGAGCTCAAGACACTGATTGAAAATCAGACTGGCAGACACATCCGTATCTTGAGATCAGATAACGGAGGTGAATATGAATCTAATGAGTTTGATGATTTTTGTCGAGAAGTAGAATCAAGAAAGAGCTAACAATGCCTTACAACCCCCCAGCAGGATGGGGTGGCAGAAAGGAAGAATAGAACAATCTGTGAGGCTGCTAAAGCCATGATCACTAATCTAGATCTTCCTTGTCTTTATGGGATGAAGCTACCGGAACTGCAGTATACATTCAGAACACAAGCCCACATGCTATCTTGGGAGAGACGACTCTAGAAGAAGTCTTCACCAAGAAGAAACCTACTGTTGATCATATGAGGATATTTGGTACTCCTGTGTATGTTCATGTGCCAAAAGAGAAGAGGGCCAAGCTAGATCCCTCTGGTAAGAAAGGTATATTTGTTGGGTACAGTGATTGCTCGAAGACTTATCGAGTATATATACCTGGACAGAGGCACATTGAAGTCAACAGAGATGTAATCTTCCATGAGGAAGCGATGTTTCATAAAACACTAGAGCTTTCACAGGAAGATGCAGTTGCTCCACTTGAGTTTCCAAATTCAAAAATTCATAGGGAGGAAGAGGAATTTGATGATCAAATTCCAGATGTTCCTAAGAACATTGAAAGTCCACTAGAAGAACTACTTGAAGTTCCTCCTTCTAAAAGGAGACTTGCTTGGTACCGAGAGACAGTACAAGAAGGCGAGGTGAGAAGCATAAAGCTTCTCCCGGGACTTTCAAAGAAAGCATAAGACCGCAGAAGTACTCTGATCTTATGAGTCAGCTTATCAGTTCAGAACCTTCATCGTACAAAGAAGCAGCAAGTAAACAGGTATGGGTTGATGCAATGATTGAAGAGTATAAGTCAATCATGAAGAATGATGTTTGGGAAGTTGTTCCCAGACCTACAGGAAAGTCAGTAGTAACTTCTGTTGATTTTTCTAAGCAGCATCGAGAGCCCTTCTCTTAGGAGAATGGGACCACCTGGTCCGGGACTATGGTGAAGACTCAACCCAGTGTTGAATGACCATTCTGTTGAATGGTAGATATCTGGTCTGGGACCATGATATAGACCCAGCTCTACCCTGGGTAGACTCAACCTTGTGTTGGGTAGACATCTGGTTTGGGACCACGATGTAGACCAGTCTAGGACTGGTAGACTCAGCTTAGTTCTAAGTAGCCATTCTCTTGGAGAATGAAGACACTGTAAGCCCTAGACTGGGTCTAGGCATGTGTGGCACTCTGACCCTTGATCTATGGGCTTGGTGTGCTTCTCCAAGGATTAGCTACCCTTGGTCAAGTTACCCTAGTACAAGATCTAGGTGTCACAAAGAGTGTGAGATAAAAGAATCAATAACTCTCTTGGTTTATGATGATGTACTTTTGAAATAAAAAAGGACCATAGGTAATGACCACATGGACACTTGGAAAAAGGCCAAAGTCAAAGGTCAAATAAATAAAGACTTTTGTACCACAGAAAAAGGACCACAGGTGGAAGTCAAAAATAAATAAGGACTTTTTGTAAAAGTCAAAGATAAATAAAAAGACCTTTTGGTAAAAGGTGAAAGTGAAATTAGGAAAAGATTAAAAATATTATTATTTTTTTATCTTTTCTAATCTTGTCCACTTACAGGTGAATGAAGGCTATAAAAAGATCAAGTCTTCTCATTATTACACATAAGTTTGCTCTAACAGGTGAAGCTGCTACTTTTGTTGAAGAAGATCTTTGCCTCAGCCTAGGGCATCATTAGCAAACCCTCAGCTAGGGTTTTTATCAGTTTTCTTCATCTCAGAATTTTTGAGGCAACTATTCTTATTTTCCGGGCAGTTAAGACAACCTTCAGGCAACTCTCTTCCCTTTTGTACACCTCCGGGCAGCAAGGTAAAATCCAGGCAGCCCCCCATCTCTTCTCACGAGCTGACTGTTTTTTTTGTTTTTGGGCAAGGGCACTGCCCTCTTCTTTTTTGGACAACCCTATAGGCACCCTCGAGCAGCCTCTAACAGGCTTACCCATGAGGGTTTGGCCCACGGCCAACCCTCGAGTAGCCTAAGGCAAGCCCTAACAGGTTTGTTGTGGCCTCAAGTAGAGGAAGGAGAGGACAGGTAGCAACTGAGAGAGGACGAGCAGTAGCCGGGCAAGGAGCAAACCGCGGGCAGTAGAAAAAGGACAGCCGAGCAGGAAAAACCGGTCTACAGGCAGCATAAGGACAGATCCGTACGGTCGTATAGTTGTATGGCAGAAGGGTACAGACTGTCAGTGACAATCAAATCTAACTTGGTTACCTCTGTCAGTTTCGGGCATGAGAGAAAATCTCAGTTTTTCTGAAAAGCCCTAAATTGCTCATTTTTGTAATTTTTGGAAATTGTGGGTAAAATTATCAGTCTGATTTTTATTGATAAATTTTACAGTTACTGTGGGTAAAATCCAGATCTGGATTTGAGGAACTTTTTGAATAAATTTCTGAGTCTTCTCATTTACAAGATGAGTTATTAATGCTTTTGGGGTTTTTGTCCTTTGAAGGTTTCCCCAATGAAAAATCTTGTGTCCATTGTGCTGATGTGATGAATGTGTTTTCACTGCACTGCTGATTTGTTTAAAGTTTATATGCAAATTTTTTTAAGTTATATGTTAATGCTGAAATTCAACAACTTCCAGATGGCTTTATAAGATCAAGCATGCTGCAGATGGCAGTGTGGAGAAGTATAAAGCCAAATTCGTAGTTCGTGGCTTCACTCAAAAAGAAGGCATTGACTATGACGAGACATTCGCTCCTGTTGCCAGGTACACTAACATCAGAACCATCATTTCACTTGCTGCAGTATTCGAATGGAAGTTACATCAGATGGATGTAAAGACAGCCTTTCTCAATGGTAAGATTGAGGAAGAAGTTTATATTGAACAACATGAAGGCTTTGTTACTCATGGGAAGAAGACCCATGTATGTAAACTGAAGAAAGCCTTGTAGGGACTGATACAGGCTCCAAGAGTCTGGTATGCCAGGATGGATGGATTTCTCCATAGCTTGGGGTTTTCCAAAAGTACAACTGATTCTAACTTGTACTTTAAATTTGTTCATAATCATGTCTTGATACTTGTTCCATATGTAGATGACTTGTTTCTTACAGGTGATGAACAGTTGATAGACCAGTGTAAGAGGGAGCTTACCTCTGAATTCGAGATGAAAGATCTCGGATTGATGCATTACTTCCTTGGCTTAGAAGTCTGGCAAAAGCCAGGTGAGATCTTCCTGATACAAGGAAAGTATGCAGTGGATATCTTGCAGAAATTTGGGATGCAGGACTGCAAGTCCATGAGCGTACCAATGACTACCAACTTGACAAAGTTGCGGGACTCGGCCTCTGGTTCATAGAGTGTGGACTCTACTCTATACAGACAGCTCATTGCTTCCCTGATGTATCTCGTGCATACAAGACAAGACATCTGCTACACAGTGAATGCATTGAATCAGTTCATGTCAAATCCGAAGCACATACACTTGGTAGCTGCCAAACATGTACTCAGATATGTGCAAGGTACTATCACTTATGGGCTCAAGTATACTTCCAGCAGTGGAGTATTATTATCTCGATATTCAGATTCAGATTGGGCTGGCAGTGCAGTTGACCGAAAAAGTACCTCTGGTTATTGCTTCAGTATGGGATCAGCAATGATCTCTTGGTTCAGCAGGAAGCGGGGTTCCATTGCTGAGAGTACAGCTGAGGCAGAGTAAATTGTTGCAAGCGATTCCTGCAAGGAAGCAGTTTGGCTCAGAAAGTTGTTATCTGATATGTTTGAGGGAAAGCTTGACTCAACGATCATCCATTGCGATAATCAGAGTTGCATAAAGCTTTCAAAGAACCCAGTGTTTCATGATAGATTGAAACACATTAAAATGAGGTATCATTTCATCAGAGACCTAGTGCAGAGAGGTGCTCTGAAGTTGCAGTACAT
This sequence comes from Pseudotsuga menziesii, assembly GCA_001517045.1. Lineage (NCBI taxonomy): Eukaryota > Viridiplantae > Streptophyta > Pinopsida > Pinales > Pinaceae > Pseudotsuga > Pseudotsuga menziesii. The sequence continues at coordinate 58,499 of LPNX010397515.1, read as the reverse complement.
TCATACAGATGAACACATTGCAGATATCTTGACCAAGCCTCTGGCAGCATCAAAGTTCGTGTACTTTCGTGACAAGCTTGGTATGGCAGAGAATGCCTCTCTCGCTGAGAGGGAGTGTTGATTTTTCTGAGCAGCATTGAGAGCCCTTCTCTTAGGAGAATGGTTCCACCTGGTCCGGGACCACGATGAAGACTCAACCCAATGTTGAGTGACCATTCTGTTGAAGGGTAGAAATCTGGTTTGGGACCATGATATAGACCCAGCTCTGCCCTCGGTAGACTCAACCTAATGTTGAGTAGACATCTAGTCCGAGACCACGATGTAGACCAGTCTAGTATTGGTAGACTCAGTTTAGTTCTGAGTAGCCATTCTCTTAGAAAATGGAGGCACCTAGTCTGTTACCAAGAAGGCACTGTAAGCCCTAGACTGGGTCTAGGCAAGTGTGGCACTCTAACCCTTGATCTATGGGCTTTGTGTACTTCTCCAAGGATTAGTTACCCTTGGTTAAGTTACCCTAGTACCAGATCTAGGTGTCACACAAAGTGTGAGATAAAAGCATTAGTAACTCTCTTGGTTTATGATGATGTACTTTTGGAATCAAAAAGGACCACAGGTAATGACCATAGGGGCACTTGGAAAAAGGCCATAGTCAAAAGTCAAAAATAAATAAGGACTTTTGGACCACAGGTGGAAGTCAAAAAATAAATAAGGACTTTTGGTAAAAGTCAAAGATAAATAAAAAGACCTTTTTCGTAACAAGGTAAAAGTGAAATTAGGAAAAGATTAAAATATTATTATTTTATCTTTTTTAATTTTGGTCCACTTACAAGTGAATGAAGACTATAAAAGAAGATCAAGTCTTCTCATTATAAGTTATAACATACAAGTTTGCTCTGACAGGTGAAGCTGCTATTTTACTAAAGTTTCCATTAACGGCTGGTTTTGCCCCAATTAGGGCATCCATCTTTTCTCAGCTAACACTCAGCTAGGGTTTCATCACTCATCCGTACACTCATCTTTCAGATCCGGCTAGCCTCACTCAAGATCTGAGCAGCCTCACACAGATCCGGGCAGGTTCTTCTAGATACGGGCAGTTCTAGTTTTTTTGGCAGCCGAGTTTTGGGCGGCCCTTTCTCTTCTCTCGGGCTGCCTCTGTTTCTTTATTCGGAAAGCCCATCTCGGGCTCGACCTTCTTCTCTCATTCCACGGGTAGCATACCCGTGAGGCTTTGGCAATCTGCCAACCCTCGAGCAGCCTCTGGGGCAACCCGTGAGGGCTGCGAGCTGCCAACAGTCTACTGCAGCAGCTACTGGGCAGACCCTAGGGTCACGGGCTGTCAATTGACAGACCCAAAAGACCACAGGCATCCTGAGATCTTCCCAACGCATTTCGGGCAGAGAAAGAATATCGGGCAGCGGGCAAGACAAAAGTACAGTCCGAGCAGCAGACGGTATTTCGGGCAATCTGTCATTTTCAAGCAGGAGAGAGAAAATCCATTTTTTGGGTAATTTTTGTAATTTGTGGATCCAAGGTTTGAAACCCCCATTCTGATTTTTTGCTGAGAAATTTTTTGTAACTGTGGTAAAACCCAGATTTGGGTTTGAGGAACTTTTTGAAGAATTTCCTAAGACATCTCATTTACGAGATGAGCTACTAATGTTTTTGGGGTTTTTGTCCTTTGAAGGTTTCCCAGTGAAAAATCTTGTGTCCATTGTGATGATGTGATGAATGTGTTTTTACTGCACTTATTATTTGTTTAAGTGTATCTACAAATTTTTTAAGTTATATGCTAATGCTAAAATTCAACAAATACAAGGCTAATTGGTCACCATAGAAAGCGCTAAAGAAGATCTATAACTTTGACTATAATCATACACAGCAAAAGGCAATGAAATTCCTCTATAATGGACTTTCGTTAATCTGTTGATGTTGTCATGACATAATCCTTTAGCAGCATGACTGCTTTCGCAAAGAGGGTGCTTGCATTAAGGGGTTGATTTACTTTCATTTATATTTTAATGACTAGAAATTTACATGACAAGAAACATACTGACATGGCACATATTCTACCAGACATGATCCCCCATTTAGAAAAACTAATCATTAATATCATCATACCTTCCCCCTTAATGCTTATTTTGTTTTCTGTGACTCACCACAAACTTCTGTATGTTGCATGTTCCCTCGCTGGGTCCATGGATGAATATGTCCACCATTCATATTACAATAAACAAGCTCGGCCACAATCTGGATGCAACTTCGATTATCACGGAGGATAGGGATGGGTTCATTTTACTAGTATATACCAATGGCCTTTAAAATTATTACATGTCATCACCTCACATACTTTGCAAATTGTTGCTTTATAATCAACTTCTATAGATGATAACATCCCTGTAGCTTGTTTTTTGCTGCCCCTAAGCCATGTGCCCTAATGGAGTCATCCCAAGAAGCACCGGACACAAACCCAAGGCATAAATGCCCAATATGATGGGGGACTTCCACCACATCAAGGGGCAGTCAACAAAGCCACTAAGCCAATACTCCTTGAAATGAAAACCAAGAGGACTTGCCATGGCCAAACCACTTGAGCCCCACTAGACCATCACTTTTACATAAATAAGCCCCAACTTGGCCTCTATAATGAAAAAAGACCCCTCCTCTCTGGCACATCTGATATTGCATACAGCAAAGAATCTAGAGGGTAACATGTAGAATTCATTAGCTCCAAGGGCAGCTATAGTGTTTTGACATGCCACGTTGAAGTAGTATTGGTCAAGGAGGATTTAACCCCCAATTGTACTTGTGCTACTGGAGGGTTAAGATCCATCAAGATTCCATCAAGTTGGTTCCATTTGCAGATGTATTCAGACATGCACATTGATCTTAATTCCTTCCAAAGTAACCAAATTCTAAGAAAATTGTTATTTTTAGTAGTTTGACCGTTTCCAGGAGCTCAAGATCTATGCAGTCCGCATGATAGAGATGTCATATATTCATGCTCCTTGTAAAAAAGCGAGTCTAATGAGACTGCTTTTTTATTTTTCCAGAAGATAGATTGATGTTGCCTCCCCTTCGTGATCAATCTTTCCAGCTTTTCATTTTTTGCTTTAATGGGGAACACTACTTTTTTGCACATCTACAATTAGCAGCTTCTATGTATGGAAGGTACAAGTGGACGCCATGGTTCTGAGCATGTAATGATAAAAGTGGTTTGAGGTTCCAGTAGATGAAAGAGTGATGAGTCAAGATCAGTGTTGAGTAGTTCGATGCTATCCTAGAGTGACAAGTGGAAGTCAGTTGGAACTTGGAAGGTTTCATATGACCGGAATTTCCAAAGACCTAATCCTAGGTCTTAATTTTCCTTGGCATCTTTGTCAAGGCCAAAACCATAGTCTGTTTTCTCATCCACACTTGGCACCTTGCTAGTCTTGCCAAACAAAAGAGTCCTAAAAATGAAGTTGTTGTTCTCAGTTCTATTATCACAATTTCTGTAGTAACCCAAATATATGATCCTATCCACGATGGCAGAGAATGATGGTCACTAAGACAATGATATCTCGAGAATCCTACCCCCCAAAAGGTAATTGGTTGTCACTTTGGATAGGCTTCTCCTCTCTTTAGGCTTGCTAGTACACTCAAGGTGAACTAGACTAGCCATGGGAGGTGTCCCGAGTAAGGCTTAAATGCCCAACCCCTTTTTAGGCTATTGGATACTATTGAAGTTTATGACAATTATAAAATGAAGAGTTCCCTGAGGAAATGCTTTCTAGACTTATTGAGATAACTTAAGAGCTATAGTTTAAGTGGGTCCACTAGGGGTTTAGCTAAGTTGATTCAATCCAACCTAAATCAAGGAATGCCTCAATATTAGTCTAACTCGGAGATATAGGAAGCTAGTGCTAGGGTTTTGTTGCCGCCTAATTCACACCTCGAGACACATGGCAGAAATCTTCAAGCCGCTGGGTGCAACCTTGGGGGAAAACTTGAGCCAAGTGTTGTCACCTAGTACTCGGCTCCTCCATCTAGGCTTTGTGCTAGCGAAACCAAGGGGGGTGGTCCCTATGAAAATAATCTAAGGTTGTTAATCTATGATAACAAAAGCTATTCTAGGAGATGAAAAAAGGATTACTGAGAACAAGACTTTTGCAAATAATTTAGATCAACAACATCTAATTTTAAAGAAATATTCCATTCAACACATAAATTAACTTAGATAGGAGAGAAGTAAATGAGTGATTGATGCAAAATAGACAAGTGCTTAATGGAGTCGGATAGTGCTATTGTGACATGAAAGTGTTGCAATTGTATCGTTGGTCAATTTTAATTTATTAACGAGTGATTAAGGTACTGTGTCAACTTTTGGGTTTGGCCCAATAAGGAAGGCTCTCTTGAAATGAGCGCTACAAGCGGCTTTACCAAGTGTCCAACGGGGCAGGGCATAACCTACTTGGAGTAGCCTCTTGACTCTATGGTAGTCACCCTTTGTGACCTCCCTATTTCTCAAGAACAGGCTTGTGGATTTTCCTATTACTCTAGTCACTCATATCCCTTTCTAGTACAACCAACGGATCAGACAAGCTGCAGGCTAGAAGTTGTATTACTTTGCAAAGGATAAAGATACGACTTAAAATAACAAAGAAATAATACCAACAACACTAGCAAAAGGATAAACATGAAAACAGACATCGACGTGATTCCCCCCAAGGGGGATGGGGAGTGGGCTCTAAGGAGCCTACTAAAATCTTTATTAACCTCTTTTACAACATGAGAGAAATGCACTTTGGTCCTTATACTTTGGATCCAAAGGCTTACAACTTATTGAAAATTTGAATTTTTATGCAAGTGGGAGCTCCGTTGGTCTTCCATTTGCTCAATTTTGAGAAAATTCACTAGAGTTTCCTCCTCTTTTATCGTAAACCTGCAAAGAACAGCCAACAAACATTAGTAGAATATGCCCCAAAACACTTTAAGATTGCTTTGGGAAAACTTCCCAAATTTTGAAAAAAAAATATTCTAAGTAAAAATGATGAAAACTAGGTGAAAAATGACTAAGAAAATAAGCTAGAATGTTGCTTTCTCAGGGTCTTTGTTTGCTTCTTAAGGATAGCAAAATAAATCAAAGCAGTAAATTGCTAGATATGAAATTAAAATCAAATACTAACTTACTAATCAAGCCTTTTGTTTTTACGAGATAAATTACTTGAAACCAAAAAGCTAATACTCTAGATCTGAACTAAGAAATGATAATGCCTTGAAACTTTAGCTAGATCTATAAAGGAAAAAACACTTTAAGATCTATTTATGAATGTGAATTTAACTACATATCTAATTTTTTTTTTCAAAAGGAACCGAAATAATAAAGGGTAAAAATCAGGAGAAAGAGAAGTGGAAAGCTTGGAAAGAAGAGGAACCTTGAGGCTTTCGCTTGTGGGTTGACGAGGAACTTTTATCTGCAGCAAATACTATTAGAAAAAGAAAGGTGGAGAGATCAAACAAGATCTTCCATGTCTCTTATCACGACAACCTGTATATCACACACTCGCACAACACAGATCAAATGTAGAAGCATACATGTTCAGAAATTGATATAAAAGCATTCATAAGCAAATGAAGCATTCAATAACATCTCTAAATATTTATGCTCAATAGATTAACTCATTAAACAAAATGATTAACCTATCTCACAAAGTTGATAACAACCCTTCAAGCAAGCTACAAAATATTCAAAGCATGCATATGGTTCAAATACAAGTTACCTCCATATAGCTAGAAGATAATACATTCACTCCACCAAAGCACAACCCAATTCAAACCTCCAAAGCCTCTTTATTTGTCAAATGAATACAAATTACAATGCGCAACTCTTCCCAACATATTCCAACTAGTTTGAAATGGGAGAGGGATGTGTTATTTATAGCCAAAACTTGCCTAGGGGGATGCACCAAACAACTGAGGATGAGGTCGAGTTAGCTTGACCTCGTGGATGCACTAGAGTTCACTTGGGTTGAAGTTGAGAGGAAAAAGGAGTGGTAGGTGACACCTCTTGAGAGATGCACCTACCTCACCCAATTTCAAATCGTATCCAATATTGAAATGCCACCTTACCAAACGCAAGCATGAGGATAAGGGGTGCATATATGAGGTAGGTGAAGTTTTCCACCTCTTCAAATCGCACTCAACCAACTTGCCCATACCCACACTTCACTCGCCAATCAACTTAATACATGTAATGAACAAAATAAATTGTAAATAAGCATTAATAAATATTAATAATTAAATACCTAATACTTAATGAAGAGACACCTTGATGAAAAGTTATGCCTCTTTACGAAAGGGAACCTAGCATGGGTATTTATACAAGCATCATTCTCATTGTAATACCATCACTTATCTTATCAAATATATTTTATTATTCATGGAGTATTGTAATTTGGCTTATTTGTGCTGGTTATTTCTTTAGGAAACGGTTTTGTCGTTTCAATGGTATAAGAGCCCCTTCTTGAGCACTCCGT
>LPNX010397515.1:33095-50598 GCA_001517045.1 Pseudotsuga menziesii | reverse complement strand
AAATAAAAAGATATTTTAAAAAAAAGATTAAAAAAAAACATAAATAAAGTCTTGGAATACATTAAAGCATTGAAGAAATTATGGATTCCATATATAGATCTAAATTCTGGACTAAGTGTCCCTATTGCAAAATGGAATTCCAATATTCGACAATTTTTAAGAATAGCAATCGCTCCTACCCGATATGTGGCAAATATTTTATTATGAAAGACAATCAAGGTAGCTCACTGTTGCAATCACAGAAACTAGAAAGCGAAATAGGATACTACAAGGAAAGCAATAAAAAATTACAATTTGAAAATGACAAGGAGAAGTATTTTAATGATTTAATAAATACCAAATTGAAAGATCGTATTCGGGAGTCCACCAAACAAACTAACGAATTTGAAATTACGAGAAATAAATTCGACAAGGACATACAAGAACGAGATGAAGAGATCTATGGTCTAAGAGATCATAATCAGAAATTGTTGCTTCAAATCAAGAAGGCAAAGGATAAAGTTCAATGCAGTCAAAAGTTACAAGAGAAGATTCAAGCTCTCTAGCAAAAATCACTGGAAAAGGATGAAGAAAATTCCGTCCAAAAGAAGGTTAATCAAGAGCTAGAGGAATAAATCGAGAAGTTAAAAGAGGACAAAAAGTCTCAAGATGTAAAGTGCGAGAAGATTCAGAGTAATAACAATCTACTGGAGAACAAAGTAGCACAAATCCAGAAGGAAGCATCCAAAGTTTCCGGAAAACAAATTTAAGTTGAAGAAGAAGCGAATACAAATTTGGTTCCCATCACAGTTCAAAAGGAAGTCAATCTAGCAGAAAAACAAGCAACAAGAACTCCTTATCGACCAATGTTATCAGAATTGAACCGGTGGTTGAACCAGCCGACCCCGAGAACCGGAACCGAACAGGAACCGAACAAAAACCGAGAAACAAACCGGATCAAAACATCGGTTGAGCAAAAATACATAAAACATTCATATTTTCAAAAAATACATATATATCCATGTGCATCCATGTGAATTCAAACCATTGTACACAAATATATTAAGTTTCTCATGTCTATAGCAAGTAAGAGCATATAAAACCAAAATAGCATCGATAGCAAATACATATCTAAAGAAAAATACATCAACAAAGAGATTATAAATGGCCTCTAAAGTCAAAATATAAGCATATGACTGCAGTCTAGACTCTAGAATCTACAATCTAATGATTCTAATCATATATCAGAATTATCTGAGTCCTCGTGCTCAAACTTAGATTCATCATCTACATCCTCAACATGAGCATGCCTTGACTCCCCTAGGCCTACAGGCACTTGTCTAACTGCAACATCAATGTTTTCACATCCTCTTGTTGTGGAAGAGGGCCCAAGTCCATCCACAATTAAATGTGATTGATATGGAGGGCGGGAGCCTCCTTTTATAACATTAGAAGGGTCATGGGTCAATTAAACAACTCACACGTGGACCCTACTTTTTATTTTATTAAAAGAATTTGAAATTAGTTGTTTTTGGGGGTGTTACCAACTTTTTTGTACCATAGTTGGGTTACCTGAGGAGCCGCCGGTTGACAGACTTGTTCAAAGTCTGATTCCAGTGTATCAGTTGATCCGTCTGCTTGTCTAGCCAATATTGGCTAGTCACTTTTTTATTTGAATAATTTTGACCATGGCCCCGCTGGGTTTGTAATAAAATGTGCTAGTAGGATATTTTTGAGTGGTTCAGTCTCCTGGGACGTAGAATCTCAAATAGGGTATTCCAGGGAGTTTTTTGCCCTTGACAATTATGCTTTGCCTTTAGCCAAGTATAATTGACGAGGTTTTCTCCCGCTTCCTCCAAAGCTGGAATGCCTGATGTTGAATTCTGGGTCGTGGAGGGTTATTAGAGCCCAACTGAGTGTTATAAGCCTACTAGACATTATTTAGATAGATCATGGTCATGTCCTAAGTCGTCTGGACACAAAAAAAATTCGAAAAAAACTTTTTCGAACAGTGAAAAATTATTCTTTTTTAATTTTTTAATTTTTAATTACTTTTCCTAAGTTTTTTGGGTTAATTTTTCCATAAATTAAATAGAAAAAACCCGTTCGTGGTAAATAAGTCATTCGGGCTCCGAATTCAGTGATTGAAGGCTCTAACCTTAAGCCAAAAATCATTCTCGATCAGCCAGCCAGTCAAAACCAACTTTCAGATCAACAATCGGACACATAATGCCTTTTTACTCAAAAAAATCAGTTTTGAGTAAAAAAATGAATTTTTATTAAAAAATGATTATTTTGGAGAAAATTAAAACTCTCCAAATTAATCCAAATTCAGTGAAATAAAAGGCTAAATGACATCTCATGGAGCACTTATGATGATTGGAGTTATCATAACTCAGCTTCAGTCATCATTAAGAGAGCAGTTAATTTATTATCAGTTGGCAGACATGTCATCTCCGGCTAAAGATGAGATGGAGAGCACTCATTGGTCCGGTGATTTGATCAAGGTGAAGACTGAAGCTTACACCATCAGTAGGCTTCCCAAACCTAGCAGTGGCTCCTCCAGACCTAACAAAGTAGGTTTCCAGACCTAGCAGGCAGCTTTCCTATGCAGCAGGGCGTCTTCCACACGTGTGGGCTCATCTGTGGATGGATTTCAATGTTTAGGGTTGGAGTGGGGGCGCCTTGCCTGGGTGGAGGCCTCCACTCACTCCCAGTTCTCCGATTTAGGTCTGGCATCTCTGTTTGGTGGCCAGGCTGGTTAGGGTTTGAGGATTGGTTTTAGGGTTTTAGCACTCTCTCATTTGTTAAATAGAGGCTCTTTCAGCTCTATTGAGATGGAGAATTTGTGCAAGTACACTCTAGAAAAATTTGTAATATCTTTTGAATTTGAATAAAGCAAGAAGACTTTGGAGGTCCATGTGGGAGTTATTTGTGTGCCATGCTTCATTTTGTTCAAGGTGATACCATTCTTAGTTCATTTCTTTTGATTCTTGAGTATATGATATTGTGATTAGAAGGCTAACAATCTAGCACAATATTATTTGATCTATGCTTTTCTCTTAAGTTTTGTGGCTTTCAGGTATTCTCCCAAACACAAGAGCTCTTGTTTGGTTTATGCATTCATTCTACAAGTGCCTAAGAGAGTCTTCTACTTTAAGAAATCAAGAAGCGAAGGGCTTGCTTGCCTCATCCATCAAACCACAAACTTCAAAAAATTATATCAGTTCCTTTGATTGCTACAAGTGGATCTCTATTTTCAAGGTTCTATCTTACCTCTTTTCCACTTTTGTAGAAGTTATCAAGTCATTTAAATATTTATTTTAAGCTTGCTTGGCTTCTAGTAAGTTAGATCTAGGCTTTCAAGCCTTAGATCTACTTTTTCAAAGCTAGATCCATCTTTCTAAAGCTCCATTTTTAAAGATCTAGTTTCATTTCTTTTTTAAATCCATCTTTCTTTTTGCCTTGGAAAACGTGCATGAGTTTTCTTGAAAAACATGCAAATTTTCCATTTTTTAGGCTTGTTGGTTTTCTGTATTTTTCATTAATTCTAAATTCTGGAAATTCATTAAAAATCAGAAAATTTTCAAAAAAATTATTTTTTTATATTTTGAATTTTTCTCGAAAAGCTTGCTATTTCAAGCTCGCTGTTTTTTGGGCTAATTTTTGACTTTTTAATATTAATTCTAAATTCTGGAAATTCAATAAAAATCAGAAAATTTTCAAAATTTTACTTTTTTAAATTTTTTGACTTTTTCTCGAAAAACGTGCAATTTTATACTTGTTGTTTTTTACCGATTTTCTGATATTTTCAGCTATTTTCTAGTTTCTGGAAATTAGCCTAAAATGTTAAAAAATCTTTAATTTGAAATACGCAAAAAGGCTCAAGTCATTTCGTCAAAAATCGTGCATTTTACATAAAAAAACGGTGAGCTTGCCTGATCCTTTCCAAGTTTTGATTTTGGGTCTCATTCCATTGTTTTGATCTTTTGTTTCATCTCATAAGGCACTTGTCTTCTCATCCACTTAATCTTTTCGAATCACAGGTTAAAATTGGTTTCCTAACACTCTTACTAGTCCTTGTTTAAAGCTCTTATCCACAGGTTAACCAAAAGCAAAACCAAACAAGAAAGAGCAAGTAGAACTAGATCCAAAGACAGGAATCCAAAGCCAAAAAGGAAGTCATTCTCCTTTGTACAAACTCATAAGAGTTTTTCATTTTACTTAAGTTAGTTCTCAAAAGTCCTAACAAGGATTAAGTTCCAAAGGCATTTGTACTTCATTAATAAAACAAGGCTAAGTGGGATAGGGCCTCCCATACTTGGTTTTTCTTCCCCATTTGGGGAAGAGTGTTTTTTGTTCTTAGCTTAGATTTATTTCGAGTACTTAGAGTAGTTTCATTTTTTTTGCAAAGTAGATACTAATTTCTGTTGCCAAATTTCTGTGGTGATAGGTTTTTGTTGATGTAATCGGAGAAACCACAGTATCGAAATGACCAAGTCGACGTTTCGAATCCATATCAGGATCCATCATCAGGACAAGTCGAATGTGGAGAGAGTGAGAACCCAAGTTAAATACTGGAACCGGTAGGTCGGCTGTGAGGAGTAGGGTTTGCTAAGTCGAACATTAATTTTATTTTAATTGGTTTCAAAGTGCGCGGAAAATTTAACCCAACCCTAAATCTGGGGAAAAATGTTTATATTATTCAAATTTTTAAATTTTTATTATTAAATTTTTACAAAACTAAATTAAGACAAATGAAAAGATTTATGTTTAAGGAAAAAAGATGATTTTAAATTATTAATAACCCTAAAGTTATTGAATTGATTTTTAAAACCCACCCAATGCCCCAAAAATTTCAAAACCCTAAAAAATAAATTTATTATCAATAATAACAATTTTAAAAGCTTTAATATTAAACCTAAAAGCTTGGAATTTATAAATTTATTGTTATAAATAACAAGTTAAAAACCCTGAAGTTATGAATTTTGTTATTATTAATGAGATATAATATTAATTATAATTAGATTTATAAATTTAAGGACCTTAAAGTTTATAAATTAATTATTATTAATAACAACAAAAAACCCTGCATAATAAATTAGAAAACCTAAAGTTATTGAATATATTATCATTAATAATCATTTTTTTTTAAACACTATAATAATAAAGGTTGAAAAGTTAAAGTTAAGGATAATAATGTTTATATTTTTAATTTTACACGGTTGATTTTAATTATTAATAACCTAAAGTTTTTTAATTTGATTCTTTAGAAACCCACCCAATGCCCCAAAAGTTCCAAAACCCTAAAAATATAACTTTATTATCCTTAATAACAATTTAAAGGCTTTTAATATTAAAACTAAAAACTTAAAGTTTTTAAATTTATTGTTATTAATAACAAATTAAACACCTAAAGTTATTAAAATTGTTATTATTAATGAATTTTAATAATAATTATAATTAGATTTCAATGAGAGTAACTTAATTTTAGGAATTTAAAGGTTGAAATCAAGGGTTGATTTCAATTTCGTTTAAAATCCTAAAGAATTGAAGGGAATTATAAGGTTAAAAAGTTGATTTTATATTAAAAACCTAAAGTTATTAAATTGCAACAAGATTGATCTTTCAATTTTAACATTAAATTTTTAGGGTATTTTAAAATAAGGTTTTATTTAGAGACAGGGAAGGAGGACTAAGGGGGGGAAGGGCTTGAAAGGGGCAGAACGCACACGGTTAAGGGACAGAGTGGCCTTTCCGATTGAGAATAGCTGGAAGCCAACTAGTGCTCACCTCGAGGCCACCATCCCTGTTTAGGATGTGTGGGAGTTTGGTAATCTCTAAGGCCTCTCTAAATTTTCTTTTAAAATAGTGGTCTTCTTTCGCGAGGATGATGGTGTCTTCTAGGCAGATGTGATGGTTGGTTTTGGCTACATGTTCCGCCAAGGCCGAGGAACGGATACGTTCTTTTCTAAAACTTTAGGTTATTAATAATTAAAATCAACCGTGTAAAATTAAAAATATAAACATTATTATCCTTAACTTTAACTTTTCAACCTTTATTATTATAGTGTTTAAAAAAAAATGATTATTAATGATAATATATTCAATAACTTTAGGTTTTCTAATTTATTATGCAGGTTTTTTTGTTGTTATTAATAATAATTAATTTATAAACTTTAAGGTCCTTAAATTTATAAATCTAATTATAATTAATATTATATCTCATTAATAACAACAAAATTCATAACTTCAGGGTTTTTAACTTGTTATTTATAACAATAAATTTATAAATTCCAAGCTTTTAGGTTTAATATTAAAGCTTTTAAAATTGTTATTATTGATAATAAATTTATTTTTTAGGGTTTTGAAATTTTTGGGGCATTGGGTGGGTTTTAAAAATCAATTCAATAACTTTAGGGTTATTAATAATTTAAAATCATCTTTTTTCCTTAAACATAAATCTTTTCATTTGTCTTAATTCAGTTTTGTAAAAATTTAATAATAAAAATTTAAAAATTTGAATAATATAAACATTTTTCCCTAGATTTAGGGTTGGGTTAAATTTTCCGCACACTTTGAAACCAATTAAAATTAAAAATAATGTTCGACTTAGCAAACCCTACTCCTCACAGCCGACCTACCGGTTCCAGTATTTAACTTGGGTTCTCACTCTCTCCACATTTGACTTGTCCTGATGATGGATCCTGATATGGATTCGAAACGTCAACTTGGTCATTTCGATACTGTGGTTTCTCCGATTACATCAACAAATAGATACTAATTGTTAGATTAGCCCATTTTGTTTCATTAACTAGGTTGATTACTTCATCTTTTAATTTTGTGTATCTTTCATAAGTAAATCAACTGTTTAAAGTAGAAATCTCTTGAATCTCACTTTGTAGATCAAGAGTGCTCTCTATCGAAGAGTTGTCTTTTCATTGTTTAAAAAGTTAATCAATTAATCTTGAAAGTCTCTTGAACTTGCCATAATCCAAGTCAAGAGCACTCTCTATCGGAGAACATTCCCACTGCATATCCTTGCATCAAGCATATAGTTTAACTAAGTCTCTTGAACCTTCGTCATAAGACAAGGTCAAGAGCGCTCTCTGTCGGAGAGTCTAATTAATCAATTTAATAAAATCTTCAACACACACACCCCTTTAATTAATTAACTCCCTTCCCTCCTTGACGGAGTATGCTCTGACCAATCTTAGATCAGAATACCCAGAAACGACATTGGATCTCTAAAACCCACAAGAGGAACTTAACTAAAACTTTTCCCCATAACCAACGCACCGACGTTGTTCGATAAATACCAAGGCATGTGGGCAAATTCCAAGTGTGGGCATCGGGCTACCCAATCTGGGCACTGGTAGTTAAGTTATTGAACACTTACCTTTAACCCCAGACAGGTCCGTCATGTCTTCGAACGGAGCCACTGAAGGTATTACCGGTTAGGACATCCAGCTACCATAAGCGAAGATCACAAGTAAAAACTCTTAAAACTTACCAAGAGCACTTGCAAAACCTAACATTCACTAGCATCTTTTGGGATTCACATCATATTTACACTCGAAGCATCTCTAATAAGTTGACTCCATAGGCACTGGTCCTATCTTTTACACATTGCTGATAATCTGGGCCATTTGTCCGTTGAATGTTTTGATTATAAGTCATTTCTGTGAATGCTTTATCAATTTCGTGAAATTCTCAAATATTTGTCTATCTTTTAATTCCGATGATAGCAACGTGGATTGCTTTGTCTTGTGCTCAATTCATCACATTAATCATCTTAAATCACAATAACTCCTAAACAACACCCATCCGCATCCGAAACATCTAAAAATTAACTTAAACATTGAGCCATAGAAAACTCTTTGTTAGGGACTACCCCCCTTGGCTTCGTTAGGAGTTAGCCTAAATGGAGGAGTTAGGAGTAGGTGACAGTACCTACCTCTGTGCTTGCCCCCAAGGTCACACCTCTCCCACTTTCTCAAGTGAGGAGACAGCTTTCAGAAGATTTCTGCTGCTGGTGTGCAATCGGCGGACAACAAGGGGTCCTTGGCGTTTGTACAGAACCAGCCAGTTTTGTACTAAACCGACCGATTTGGAGAAAACCAGGCGATTTTGTACAGAATCGGTTGGTTCAACCTTAAAATCAACTAATCTCGTATGGAACCGGCCAAAAACGGTTTGAGTGCGTGATTTGACTCAGTGAAGCTTGTAAACCGGTCCAACCGGCAGGTTTTTTCAAAACCGGTTGGGTTCCGAATCCTGATAACATTGTTACCGACACCCAACCTACAAAAAACATTTTGTCCAACGACAAGGTCAAAATGAAAATAAACAAAGGAGTTATAAATTCAGAAGCAAAAGAACACAAAATATGCAACCTAAGCAGAAAACGGAAAGATTTATCCAACAAAACAATCAACAATCACCTCCGATGAAAATAGATCTCGGATGGACCACATCACAAAAGATGCAAAAAAAATTCCTTGGAGTTCGAAACTTGTATCGTCTAATTTCGTCAAGAGTCGCAAGTACTAAAATAAAGGACCGAAAGTTGACATTACAAGCAAAAAGTCAAACATAAGCCTTGTCTTCAATAAAGCTTTGAGGACAAAGCTTCCCTTAAAGGGAAGGCAATGTAATGAACAAAATAAATAGTAAATAAGCATTAATAAATATTAATAATTAAATAACCACTACTTAATGAAGAGACACCTTAATGAAAGGTTATGCCTCTTTACGAAAGGGCACCCAGCATGGGTATTTATACAAGCATCATTCTCATTGTAATACCATCACTTATCTTATCAAATATATTTTATTACTCATGTAGAATTGGAATTTGGCTTATTTGTGCTGGTTATTTCTTTAGGAAACCGTTTTGTCATTTCAATACAATCGCCTAATCAACTAGCGTGCGCCACCATGACGTGAGCCTTGAGGGTGAGAACTTGATTTATGGAATAAGCAAATGGTATGCAAACTCATTTAGAAGTGAAGACTTCCATTTAGGATGAAGTCGCCAACATGGGATCACTATGCCAAGTCATCCCACTTTTAGCATTTGAGTGTCATTTTGATGCTCTAATAGCGAAGAATGATCATACGTGACCTTCTGAACACCCGAAGTGTATGAAAAGTGGGTATTGGAGTAACGAGTATGATCT
This sequence comes from Pseudotsuga menziesii, assembly GCA_001517045.1. Classification (NCBI taxonomy): domain Eukaryota; kingdom Viridiplantae; phylum Streptophyta; class Pinopsida; order Pinales; family Pinaceae; genus Pseudotsuga; species Pseudotsuga menziesii. Next base: position 41,437 of record LPNX010397515.1, on the reverse strand, counting down.
TAGCATTAAAATGAGCATCCCCACATCAAATTCTACCTTCAGGATCAAGTTTTTATGCCATTTATAAGTTTTTTAATTAAACCATTAAAAAATGGCTTAAAAAATGAAAAAAAATAGTTTTCTCAAAATCAGACGAAACTCTAGGGGGACCTACTACATGTCCATACGACTCAATACCAATGCCTAGCACGCTCATATACATTGACACGTGAACTTTAATAACCTCCTAAGTCCTACCAACCAAGACAACCCTTCCAACTTTGGAGGAGCAATGAAAAACTCTAAAATTATACATCGTTTATTCAGCATTGCATAATTGACAAGGGAAAAAACACCTTGGAATGACCGGATTGACGTTTAAGTCTTACAAAGCCAAGTCCTTTACAAAAAAAAATTCATGCTAGTACATTTATTACAATTTCCCCGAAGGGATATGAACATATGGTACAAAAATTAAAAGGCCATCAAGGCTTGATGGACCTCTGAGCTCTGAGTTTGAACAAGTGCTTTGTTCATCTTTGTCCGCTCACTTGAAAGTCTGACTAGATGCAACCTAGTCGGTAACAAATTCATAAAGGAATATATAGTTTCAATTTCAACCCATTTGGGCATGTGTTACAAAGATATATATGATATAACTGTTAAAAATTGGCGAGTTAAAGTTTACAATATTTCTTTAATGTTTCAAGGAAAAGGACAAAACTTAGGGGAGTTATAATAAAAAGACTAACTTTATGTAGAGTTGCCTACATTGTGGACATGGAGAGCATAAATCTACATTTTACAATTCTGAAGTAAATTTCTACCCAACTTATCTGTTTTCAGTTTTCCCTTATTTAAAAAAAAAAACTAGCTCTCATATTTGAAGTGAAATTTGCATTTTAACATGAGCATCAATATTTTCCGAGAAAAAATATCCTAGAGGATGGTGGCTTAGCTTCAAAAGTAAGCATCTTTTATCATTTTGACAGTGAACTGCTCTATGTTGAAGTATAACTCTCCAATAGTGCTTATAATCTAATGTAAAAGACACATTCATATAAATGACAAGCAAATTGAGAATTAGATATTATTAAATATAGTTAGGTTGTACTGATAGCACAAATACCTAGCAAATGACATAAAAAGGAATTAACCCCATTGTATCAAATGACTTCACTGTAATAAAAGGATATTTTATCAGAGCCCATTTTTCTCATGTATCCAATCTTTCTTGTGTGTTTAAAGGTTTAACAAAGTATCAGAGCAGAGAGATCTAAAATAAAAAGTGATAAGAGAAAAACGAGTCTACAAGGCAACCAATAGATGTATTTATTTGGAATTTTCCAAGTTAAAATATCAATGACAAGTTTTTTTATCTTTGAAAGAAACAAGGGCAGAGATAGAGAACGTTCACTTCCTGAAAGAAGAGTTTTTTTTTTGGTTGTTGAAAGGAGAGAGAGAGATGAAACAAAAGATCTTTTGTATATTCTCTCTTTGTTTCCGAACAAATAAATTATCATTTCAGAAATAGAAAGAATATACATAGAATTTTTTCAATCTAAGAATATGTTGATATTTTGATGAGTTTATTTAAAACTGGATGTGGAGCATTCACTCTTTAAGAAAATGAAAATAATTGCTAAGTTGCTAACCCAATGAAACAAAGACAACAAATGGGAGTGGCAAAAGTAGATTGTGAATTTTTATATTGAGTGGTTGAATTTTCAAAATAGAAAGGAATCGTTACCCCTCATATTGTATAAGGGTTTCACTTTTGATTTTAATTACAAAAAACAAGCTTGCAGGATGATTCTTTGGATAGATTGAGGTACATGTTGGCTTTGGCCTAAGGTTGTTGATCTCCTTTGATTGACTGGATGATGGATTGGCAATGCTACCTATTGGATGTGATCTCTCCATGATATTTTGATATTGATATACTTTCCTCTTGCTGATATTGGCATGTTTGGAGTATTTTGCTTAGTATTTATGCAATTATCTAACACTTTGTGCATTCATGGAATGGGAACCCATCAACATAGGGTCTCCCTGCATTTTAAAGTGTTAATCCTCCGTGACGAAGTATTGTCTTTGGGATGTTTTGATTATATGGGTTTGAGGCCTCCTAGCTAAAACGCCCTAAGAGATGGTGGTGCTTTTCACTCATATATCACTTGCTCATGACACATTGATCACCCTTTGATGGAGCACCCTAGCCTTGTTAAGTTAATTTGGCATCTTGATGACATGGATTACCACTTTTGATAGAGCACTTGGCTTGTATGCATGATTTGATGACATTTGGAGACTTTCTTTTGGAGCACTCTAGCTCACTTGGTGTGATTCACACTTAGGGATGGTTTATTATTAGTTTTCCTTAGAGCGCCCTCCCCTCTAGCACATGTTTGGTGGCATAACACACATATTTGCTTAGATGCCCTTGCTTCTTGGAATTTGGATGGCATCTTGGCATGGTTGATCATCACTTCTAGTAGAGCGCTACCTTGATGTTCTCTCTTGGCACACATATTCATGCATGGTTATTCTTTATTGCTTGAAGAAAGGGTCGTCCCCTTTCTTCATGAGATTGGTTGAGTATTGTGGGAACTTTGTTCTTGGGTTTGTGCTTCTATCTTAATTGTTGGGCTCTTTGTTCCATGGATCTATCCATTGCTCATGTTTTGATCAGGTTGAACATTGGATATTGAGCCTTTGGAGGTGGCGTCCTAGCTTGAAGCCCTATTTTTGGCATGTGGACATCGTCTTGAGTGTTTTGGAGGGGCATCCTAGCTTTGGGAGCAGTTAATTACCTTTTGACAGAGTGCCCAAAATTTTGCCAATTCAACACCATTAGATGCAAAGTGGCCGTGGGATTTACAAAAAGTGGTTATAATAGAAAATTCAATATTGAGGAAGTTGGCAATTTCAAAATTGTTGTTTAAAAAGCCACGTTGCATTTTGTCCACACATGCCACTTAGAGGGTGCATGTTTCATTTGGAGAGTCACGCATGTCTTTGAGGAGCATATTTCTTGGAGATTTCCACATTGGACAAAGATGGCTTTACATAGCCACCTTATATTTTATTCATTTTTTACTTTAGAACATGAGTTGGTTATGATCTAGCATTATTTTATTGTTTGCTTGTAGAGAAAAGTGGATCTTAACCACTTTATTCTATTATTAGAGAGTTTGTTGAGCAAATTGTGGATCTAGGAGAGAATTATTATTTTATTGTAAAGGAAGTTGAGCTAACTCTCTATATAAAGGGTATACCTTCCTCGTTCATTCTCATGGTGGATTGGGGGAGAAATCCCTTAGAGCTTAGTTGAATATCCACTAAGCAATCTTTCCTAATTCTACCAAGCAAAAAGATTTTACAAGTTGCTCCTCTAAAGCCCTAAGTTGAACTACTCATGCAAAATGTATCAGGCTTGAGATCTAGAATTTGATCTCCCTTGCATGTGGGTATGTAATATCCCCTCATTGGTTTGTCAATGTGTTTGGTGTTTAATTTGGTTCAAGATGTTTGTCAAAAAGTTACACTACAGTCCACCGTAAGATCCCCTTATTTGCTAATATGTTTTTCTATTGATTGCAGTTGTGTTTTAGTGCCTCCTTGGTTTGGAAATTTTGTCAAACAATTCACAATAACCACAATATTTGGCACACAACTGGAATTTTATTGGTCTCGGTACCAAAAAGCAAACATTACATTTCAAGCAATTAACAAGATTTCTTCCAAACTGTTATAACAACAAATAAACTTGGCATATTTATAATCAAATTTTCTTGTATTATGACCTATGGATAATCACTGTAGAATACCCTCCTTGAATGTTTAACAGTTGTAGATGACAATACGTGTTTGCAGCTCCCTTTTTACTGAGACGACCCTCTCTTTGTTGCCACAAACTGTTGCAAATGACCACGACCAACTCAAAATCAACACTGAATGCACTCAACAATCCACACGGCCCCTCCTCTACAAAAATATGACAGTGATCTCAAGTAATAATGAGCTAAGTGTCCTCTGAGTCCTCCAAAAGCAAATATGGCCTCTAATACTCAATGTGCCTCCTTCAAAAGCAGTTGAACTGCTTGATATTATTAAAAGAACACACCAAACAAACAACGAACTCCTCTTAGCAGTTATGGCAATGACAGCGAATGGTGAAGAGATCAGATTTGTCCCATGTGCCCTTCCCAAGAACTCGTCCTATGGATATCAATGCGCCACCTCAAAAAGTACCCTGAAAACTTTGAAAATCCACACAATTTAATGAAATGAAGAGCCTCCTTCTTTGTGAAAGATCTGTATGATTTCTCTAATTCATTGACTAGGGTGCATAGTTTCACCACCGAACCCAATCTCTATTAGGGTTTCTGTCTCAAGGGCCAAAAGCCACAAGAGCTCTTCAAATTCTTCTTTTGAAAGTGATAGTCATGAATGAATGAGAATGGGAAGATTTTCTCTTTTATTCCCCTTTGTACCCGTTTCCACCATTTTTAGTATTTTCCACATTTAATAATTAAAAGCGACCTTTATAAAGTCCATTTTTAATTAATTACTCAATGTCACTTTTAATGTTGCTTTTTCACCTAAATAACACTAAATAATTAGTTACCCCCAATTTTCACCGACTATAGCCTACAAGAATTAAATAGGATAATAAGTCGTCCGCCTAGAGTTCGAAAAGGGACATTACAATCCCCCCTTCCTGAGACTGCTTGCCCTCAAGCAACTACACACTAGGATGCTGCAAAATCTTATCTCCCTCTCAAGTAGCATCCTCCACTAGCAACTCTCCATCTAACAAGATACTCTCTGATCACTCTACTCCTCAATCTCCTCTCCCTGACATCCATAATCTCCTCAGGGATTAGTACCAACTAGAACTCTGCATCCAGTGGGGGTAGCTCTACCGAAGTAGTGACCCGCAATCCAACTGCCTTCTTGAGCCATGGCACATGAAAAACATTGTGAATCTTGCTCTCCTCTAGCAGCTCAAGCTCGTAAGTTGCTTCTCCTACTCTCGGAATCACCCTATACAGACCATAAAAGTGTGGTTTCAACTTCTCTGCACCACTTTTTGCCAATGAAGACTGTATGTATTGTTGTAATCTCGGAAAAAACAAGTTTCTTACCTCGAAATTGCACTCTACCTTGTGTGTGTCTACATACATCTTCTGTTGATTCTGAGCTGCCTACAAATTATCCTTAAGGACCATAAGGATATCTTGCATATCTTGTATCCAATCTTTAGCTTTGGGAGCCCTGTTATCCCCAAACGCCATATTCTCGAATGAAGGAGCATCATATCCATACAATGCTCGAAATGAAGGAGCATCATATCCATAAAATCCATATCCTCGAATGAAGGAGCATCATATCATACCACTTACCATATAGGAACATTCACAACATCACATCACAATATAGACACTATCATTTTGGGTATGAAATCCCCCGGAAATACCCAAGATGGGAAAACCGGTGCGGCAGTCAGATATGAATTTTATTATTGAGAAAATATGGAACTTTTACAACCAGCAGAATATTCACCCAACCTAGCGAATGTGAACCTCTGCAAAAACAATGGACAAGTCCAGCAACCCAGCACACCCTCAACATAACATTTCGGCCCCTACGTCAGCAATACGACCTCCTCTGCACAGGTGTACGGATCCGTACGGCGCTAACGTCGATTGTACGAATTCCGTATGGTTGTACTATTTCCCTCTGCCGAATGGTACGGCTACCTCCAAGCGTGATATGTACGGCCTTCTCTCAGCTAAGAACCCCAATGACTCTGTCGAGTAACTATTCCTCTGTCTTGTCATCAAAATCCTCCGTCTGACTTTTCATGTCTGTCTGTATGTGTCTTCTCCACCAAATCTTCTTTTAACTTTATTGGTTAAGCGAAAATCCTAACCCTCAGTATGGATCTATGTATGAGATCCTCCGGTGAGAATCAATGGCCAAGATTAGATTAGCCATTACTTAAATATTTCACTTTTCACTTTATAAAAGTGATTCCATTAAAGTCAAAATCAAATTAGAATAATTAGAGTATTTTCCTAAGTCAAAACTTAGGAAAATCACTTTAATAGATTTGGCTTCCAGTTTAATGTCTCTCTAGCATGCAAGGACACATGCCATGCTAGAAGACCGACCTTGTTGTTGCTTTCTAACAAGAAACCCCTACAAAGACAAAGTGTTGAAAAAGAAACACCTAAGCGTTAAAGGCTGTGTTCCACAAGGACGTGTTTCGGCGTTTATCGCGTCCCGGGGACTCTGAAACTCCATGCGAAACGTTGCGAGATGTCTCGCTTTCAGCGAAACTTGGCGCGACGCGGGGCGAAATGTTTCGATGGGCGGCGAAACTTGGGGCGACTTCCTGGCGTCCCGCCGGAAACTTCATCGAGACTTTTGGGCATCCCGCCCAAAACTCCAAAACTTCCCTGAAACTTCCCTAGGATATTTTCAAATTTTAATTTTTCTTAATCTACATTTTAAAAAAAATAAAAATAAATCATTAAAAAAGACTTAAAATCATTAAATAAAACTTATAATTTTATAAAAGTTATATATTAAAATTTAAAATTTAAATGTAAAAAAACAAAATATTAAAAATTAAATAATAATTACTAAATATATATTATAAATTTAAATTTATAAAGTTATATATTAAAATTTAATATATATATATATATATTAAAAATTAAATAATAAAAACTAAATCTAAATTTCTAATTTCTAACCTAAAGGCTAGTTATAAGCTATCCAAGTCAACTCTTTCATATTTATATTTTTATTTATGATTTCACAGCCGTGAGTGAGTGTTAGTTTTTTCAGCAGCCGTCGTGAGTGTTGCCGCCACGAGAGAAGAGTGTCATTGTGGCTGTGAGTGTTGCAGCCGGGAGCTTGTCGCCGCAAGAGGGAGTGTCGTTGTGGCTGAGTGTTGCAGCTGGGAGCTTGTCGCCACGAGAAGGAGACGGGACTGTCTTCGTCGAGAGGGAGCCGAGAGGGAGTCAGGACTGTCGTCGCTAAGAGGGAGTCAGCACTGCAGCTCGTCAGCTGTTGTTGCTGCCTTCAACCATCGTGGGGCCGAGTGGGAGCAGCTGCAATTGCCCGTGGGGAAGGGGAAGGGAGCCATCTAATATTGTTGCCATCCAGCATTGAAGACAACCCTAATTTTTGGGGCATTTTGCAGCGGCCGAGGAGATTGCAGCCGTGAGACAGGTAAATTTTAGACTGTATTTTAAATTTTTTGTATTTGAATTTTTTTGAGATTTTTTATTTTTTTTGTTAGACTGTATTTACTATTTTTTATTTTTTTAGACTGTATTTTAATTTTTTTTTTTAGTTTTCTCTGTTAGAACCTACACGGTATTTACTATTTACTATTAGTATTTTTTGTTTTTGCCATTTGGCATTTGCAATTTTGTTTTTAAATTATAAATATCTTCATTTCTGAGTTTTAAATTTTTAAGTTTTTAACTTCTTATTATTTAAGTCTTAGTTTTAACTTTTAACTTTTTTTATTTTCAGCTTTTAAGTATTTTTTGGTTTCTTAAATCATTTATGATTTTATTGTTTCAGAGTTTCAGACTTCAGTGAACGCTGAATACTGAATTTTATAATTTAGGCTTTAGGCCTAGGCTGTACAATTTATTAATTTAATACAAATGTAAAATTGTAAATACTAAAAAAATAAAAAACCTTGTTGCAGGTTGTCAAAAGTATAACATAATAGTTACACAATTCAAACCAGCAACAGCAACATGAGAAACTCTAGTGATAGCAACAACAGTGACAGTGATGGGAGTGATTCTGATTATGAATCCATGGCTCAGTGCAATAGTAATACAAATGTTGGGAAAAAGGTTGGAAGTGGAAGTGGGAGTGCAGCTCCCACATCATCAAGGTTAAATGAAAGTCAAAGTGACATTGAAGGCAGTGCCAATCTCATCCCATCAAAGCCATTGGCTTTCTATGCAAAGGGCACATTTGATCCACTTAAACCACTGGACATGCAATATTTGCAGACATACTTTTAGTGGGAGTTACAGTCATGTTAAACAACACCTTTTGGGCATTGGTGGCAAAGGGTTTAGTTTTAGCAGTGTTGCCAACATAGCCGATAAATCGGCCGAGATCCGAAAAATCGCGGTTTTTTTGGCTCCCCGATTTTTCTTAAAAAAATCGCCCTAAAAAATCGGACCGCTTTTTTCCGAGATTTTGCCAAGAAATCGCGAGTCGACCGAAAAAATCGGCCGGCTGCGGACAGGGGCGGAAAAGTGGGTTTTAAAATGGGTTTTTTTCATTTTTTTTTTTTCATTTTGAGTCCGACAGTG
>LPNX010397515.1:0-31631 GCA_001517045.1 Pseudotsuga menziesii | reverse complement strand
TGGGCGGTGATTGATGCGCGATGGAACCACACACTCCATCGCCCCATTCATGCTGCAGGGCTATACCTCAACCCTACGTATGCTTACTCCTATGGCTTTAGATTTGATGTAGAGGTTATGTCTGGATTCTATGAGTGCGTCCAAAGGATGGTACCTGATGCAGCTGAGCGTACACAGCTTTCCCAAGAGTTGGAAATGTATAAGAGAGCTACAGGATTATTTGGGTTTGATATAGCAATAAATGATAGGACCAACCTGATGCCAAGTAAGCTTCACCTAGTTTCAAACTTTCAAGTTTCAACTTTAAAGTTTAAATTTAAAATTTCATTTTCTCTTTCTAATTCTTTGTTTTAAATTTTATTTTTCGTTTCTCATGTTTATTTTATTCATAATTTCATTGTAGATACTTGGTGGGAGAACTATGGTGGTTGTGTACCTATTCTACAGAAGCTTTCCATTTGAGTGCTCAGCCAGACATGTAGCTCTTCTGGTTGCGAGCGCAACTGGAGTGTATTTGAAAAAGTACACTCCAAAAAGCGCAACAGGTTAGAGAATTTCAAATTTTCAAATTCATTATATAATATAAAATTTAAATTATTAAATTCTAATTTATAGATTTATGCCACTTTAATATTTAATATTTATGATCCTCCTCCAAGTTGGATACTCAGGGCCTTAATGATTTGGTCTACGTCCACTACAATCTCAGGTTGTGGGTGAAGCAGTTTCAAAGAAAAGTTGATGCGAAGGCCATTTCATTGGATGAGATTGACACCACCGCTGCATGGAGGGCAAAGTGTGAGGAGCCTGTTATGGAGGTAGCCCCTGATTGGCTAGAGGATGATCATGCTACTGATAGTGATCATGGTGAGACTCATACAGTCTCAGAGGATTTGGATGAGCATGTTCCAGTTCCAGAGGAGTTTCACGCCGATTCTGGGAGTGTGCCACAGTCAGAGCTAGAGGGAGATAGACCTGGTGGTAGCACAGGCACTAGTACTGGTAGAGGCGCAGGAGCTGCAGGACTACCTCCTCGACCTTCTCATTCTTCAGGACATCAATTTCGGCCACCTTCTCCAGTTTCTAGAGGACGTCATTTTGCAGGGTCTTCTTTTAGAGGATGTCAGATTCCAGTACGAGGCCCACAAGCCTCAAGGGCACCTACTTCTAGTTCTAGAGGAAAGGCCATTTGCACAGCGATTACCTTTTCCCGTAAAAGGGGTAGAGGGAATCAATAGTTTATTTACTTTACTTCATTGTAGATGACTCGTGAGTCATGATGATGATCATGAGATACATTTGTTATATTTTTGATGACTTAAGATGCACGGACATGATCCATTTTGTATGTGTGATGTATCTCGATTCTCTAGACATCTTAAATATCTTATATATCGGTTTTCTTTCCATATTCATGTAGTAATGTGTTTATTTGATGTTATTGTTGCTTTAGATGTTTAAAAAATTGAAAAAAAATGAATATTTTTCTATTTTTTAAGTTTGCCGATTTTTTCCCGATGTTTGTCGATGTTTTGCCGAGATATCCCGAAACGATGTTTCCTAGACCCTGCCGATTTTTTCACCGCGCCGATGTTTGCAACACTGAGTTTTAGTACATGTCTGAAGCCAACCTTAGTGCAGAAAACCGAGCTGTTGAGATTGCAAATGGCAGCAGATGCAAAGGGAAGATTCTCTAGCCAAAATGTCATTTCACAAGAACATCACAATGTGAGTGCAAGTTCCAAAAAAAAATCTAAGAACAGCCCATCCACTTGTATGCCTCTCCACCAATTCACGACAAGACATCTTCATCAAAAAGGAAGGATTCTCATTCTTATGCTATTGGACCAACAATTACAAGGATGTACGGTAAGTTGAGCCGTGATGATACAGATGACTCCATTAGCAAATTCCTCTTTTCCAATGGCATTCCTTTCCATGTTACTCGCTCTCCTTATTATAAGGAGATGGTCCGTAATATTGCAGCATCAAGACCCTCATATTTGCCGCCAGGTGAACATAAGTTGAGGACAATCATTTTAGAGAGGCAAGTGTCCAAGATTACTGTGCAAAAAGAGGAGATGAGAGCGACATGGGTGAAGTCAAGTTGCTCTATTGTTATGGATGGGTGGACAGAGAGCGACATGGGTGAAGTCAAGTTGCTCTATTGTTATGGATGGGTGGACAGACATTACCAAACGTCCACTTATCAACATCATAGTTACATGCATATATGGTCCATTCTTTCTAAAGTAGTTGATTGTTCTGGAAAGCGCAAAGATGCAACTTTCCAATTTGAGCTTCTAAGAGATGCTATAGAGGAGGTTGGGCCAGACAATGTTGTGCAAGTTGTGACAGATGTAGTAGCAATGTGCAGATCAGCTAGGTTGTTGGTTCAGAGTAGGTATAGGCATTATTTTTGGACCCCTTGTGCGCATGCACTCAACAATGCACTAAAAGACATTGAAAAAATTCATTGGGTATCCACCTTGGTATTGGCTGTGAGGAATGTGCAAATGTTTATTTGCAATCACCACACCTCCTTAGCCTTGTATAGAGCTCGCTCGAGGAAGGAATTCCTCAAGCCGACGGATACTAGATATGCTAGTTATTTTCTCTTGTTGGAGAGGATATTGGAGGTGCAACCATCATTACAGGCCATGGTCGTGACTCCAGATTGGAACAGGTGGGCAAAGTCCAAGACAGAGGAGGGGAAGACGATTAGGAATCAAGTATTGGATGATGATTGGTGGGTAGATTGCAGCTATTTGGTATCCATTTTGCGCCCTATTGTTGAGGTCATTTGTTATGCTAACACTGATTCTCCTAGTCTTGGAGAAATCTATGAAACCTTTGACAACATGTTGAGTCAAGTAAAAGCAGCCATTCATGAGAAAGATCCCTCCTTAGAGTTCTATACAAGCCATATTCGACCTATTATTCAACGGCGGTGGGATCTAATGAACACACCTTTGCACATGGCAGCGTATGCACTAAACCCAAAATGGTACATTTCTAGGCCTGGCATAATTCCTCCCACTGAAGATCCAAAGGTCAAAAAGGGATTTAAAGCGGCCATTACAAAGATGTACAATGTAGAGGATGGGAAAACACTTCAGAAACAGTGGATTCACTTTGTAGGTCTGAGAGGTCCCTTTAACAAGCCTAATTCCAAGGTAGACCGTAATGACATAGACCAAGATGACCCCATTGGTTGGTGGGACAAGCATGGGGATGATGCTACAGAGACCAAGCATCTTTCTATTTGATTATTGTCTCAGATTGCTAGTTCCTCTGCCGCTGAGAGGAATTGGTCCACTTATAGCTTCATCCACTCTATTAAGAGGAATAGACTTACCTCTAGAAGAGCAGAGAAGCTAGTAGCAGTGCATAGTGCCCTCCGTCTTGAAGACAGGAAGACACCAAAGTATCGGATGGGACCAGCTACACGAAGGGATGTGGATCCAGAGGATGATGCACAAATAGATGAGAAGGATGGACAAGATCAGATGTAGAATGGTTTGGTCGATGTGCCATTGGTCACTAATGAGAGTGACTCTGACTCATATGGTGACATGCCCAGTGATGGTCCCGATGCCTTCATGCAGCAAATGGGTGCAGAGGACCAATCAATGGAATTGACTCCTTGATGCTCATTTCATGTTGATTTATTTGATATTTCAACTACTTTTCACTATTTTAGCTTGGACTCTATATATTTATAGACTATAGTTATTATTCATACTGATGACTGAGTCTTTGACTCTTTCCTATTTTTGAGCAATCTTAAGTTACTATTTTAGTATTTAGTACTTCAATGTCTTTGATTTTTAGTGTTACTGTTTATTGTTCAATGTTTACTAGTTTAGTCATTTTAAATTTATTGCAATTTGCAATGACTGTTTAAAAATTAAAACTTAAATTATGATTTATCTTGTTGATGTGCAGTATCGTTGATTCATTTTATCAAGCACTTAAAAGTCAAATCTAAATATTATTAAATATGATGTTCATGTTAATGATAGATTCATATATTATAATATTTATTATTAATATAATGATAATCTTGACAAATCGTGCAATGTGTTTGAACTTTGAACTTTGCATAATTGCAGAATGATGAATGTAGTATACTATTTAGTAATTCACTAATTTGGATGGGATGGTTTGTTATTGTTGGGATTTATATTTTTCATATTTTTAATATTTTTAAATTTTGTATGACTATCGCATCTCGTCGTCTCCCCTAAATTTCTCTAAAATTTGAGGGTGGTCTCCACACATCCCAAATGTGCGTCTCCCCGCTCCCACGTCCCGTTGTCCCAGAACCTTGGGGGAACATTGGTTAAAGGTCCCTTCTTGAAATATAGGAACCCTTGTAGCATTGAACATTGAAGTTGCATTGAAGCCCTCCTTGCAAAGCGTTGAAGGTGTTAAAGGTTGAAGAAGATCTTACAATGTGGAAGAAGCCTTGAAATTGATTGAAGAAAAGTGTATGAAGGGCATTGCAAATGCATGCAAAAACTTAAATGGATTGATAGCCCTCATCAAGTTGTTTCCAACAATAGGTGGCATGCCACGTGGTTGAACACAGTTGAAGAGATATGCCCTTTTGAAGATAAATCCCTAACATTATGTTAATTTGTTATTTGGAAGGACATGTCGGCTATAAAGCAATATATAATTCATTTATATTTTGGTTTAATAAATATGCCAGGTCGGCTCTAAGATCTAACACTTGAATAGTATAAATACAAGATCATTCTTCTCATTTATGAGATGAATTAGTAAGGTGATCTCTTTGAGGAAAATCTTAGGTACACGGAGGTCTGAGGTTGCATTTCAAGCAGTGAAGGAGCAGGTCTAGAGCAATGAAACAAGGTTTTAGTCATGAAGAGTGGGGGCGAAGTCTAAGTTGAATTGCAGATTTAAAAGGGCACACGATTGAGAGAAAGTATAGCAGATTCGACCTGTTCTTGTTGTTATCACCAACCTTGTAGTTGCCTATGTGAGATGGATCCAAGATGGACAGTAGAGGGACAAGCAACTAAGGAGGTGGAACCAAGATTGCCTCAACTCCCAAATGGATGGTTGTCACGCCAATCGAGGCAGTCTTCACTTTATGTTATCTTAGCCCAAGACAACAATGGGGGAGACCCAGATCTACTCCCGACAAGAGAGATGGAACCTAGACACCAGATTAGATCAAATGGACTTGAGGTACATAAGGTGTAAGATGATGGAAACCCTAGATCTATGGATGACGTCACTAGGTGAACGAAGGCTTTGGATCAGGGTTTAGGAGATATGAGATTTGATCCAAGTTGAGACACAGGTGACCTATGAGGTAAATACTAGATTTAGGGTTAAGGTACTAGCAAAAGGTAAAGATATCCACTGCCTTGGGAAACGTGACCAATGCAGAAAAGGTAAGAACAGGATTGGGGCTATCTAGTACCAAGGGATAGACTCGACAGAAGGTATGACAGTCTCAAAGCACCCGAGCCAGCAGGAAAAGGTCAAAACGCAAGGGGAAAGGCAAAATAAGGGGTAGCGCTGGGGTTGAAGATCAGTGCCTTGGGATCCGGGCCAAATGGAGTCACTTTCTGCCCAACATTGAAGAATACCCACCTAGGGTTAGACCCGATCTACAAACCCAAAAAGTGGTTTTGCCGAAAAAGATCAAATTTCAAGAAAAGAGGGCAACATGGAGAGTAGCGCTAGGGTTTGGAGACCAGTGTTTTTCAGATCTAGGGCAATGGAGTCACTTTCATCCCAACGTTGAAGAAGACCCACTTAGGGTTTGGCCTGATCTACATAACCCATAAATGGTTTGCCAGAAAACATCAAATTGCCAAAGAAGAAGGCAACCTAAAGGATAGCGCTAGTGTTTAGAGAACAGTGTCTTGGGATTTGGGCCAAATGAAGCAATTTTAGCAAAACGTTTTTGAAGACCCACTTAGGGTTTGACCCAATCTACAAAACCCAGAAATGGTTTGCCGAGAACTCAAGTGGTTTAAGCCATAATAATTTTTGGGTTTTTTATACTTAGGGTTTTGAGATAAAATGTAGAGATACAGATGCCAATGGATTGAGATCTTGGAAGAGAAGCACTGACCTGTGATCTTACCTGGAAAACCTTGTAGATGCCTTGATGACATGATCCCTACTATCCCGATCAATTTGAGAAAATTTGAGTGAGTTCTATGCCCAACGTTTTGCCCCAAGAAGACAATGCGCCCTCTCTCCTGCACAACAAACGTCAACCATATCAGATTTGTTGCATCATGAGAAAAAAGCAAATGCTACAGAAAAAATAGCAAGATGAAATCATAGATCGTATTGATGCTAATGACAACCCCCTACTAATATAAAACGCATCCAAGCCAAGCGAGTTAAGAAAACCCTGCAAAAATGCCCAAGTTGAAGTCCCCCTCCTGTAGACAAGACAATGTTTCTCGAAAAAATATGTAGATCTCACAACAAATACCCAAATGCTAGGAAGCAAAAGATTTTCCAATCACTATCTAAGAACACCACATGTAAAGGAGATCCAAGAATTTCCACAAGAAAATTTTTTCTATTATCCAGATCCAAGAGCTAAAGACCCCTTACAGATGAGAAGCTCTCTACTTTAAATAGGAATGAGAACCAAAATCCTAACCACTTTTCAAATGGGTGGCTAAGATTAAAAGATACAAATGTTCTAATCAACGGTTGAGATGAGCTCAACATACAATACATGGATCAATACCATAATATAATATAAAAGTGGACTAAATCACCCTAGGAGAGGGGTTCCCACTCAACAAAAAATAAATGAAGTACATGGTGGGTCCAGGGAGTGTTAACTAACTCCCTTTGGGTATCACCATGGCACAATAAAAATAATATAACTTTTTAATAATAAAATTGTGCCTCCTTGAGGAAATCATGAGCCTCCAAAAGCTCTAGAAAATAATATAATATACCCGAAAAATAGATGTGGGCCCATCCAAGTGTTGCAACTATTGGAGAAGAAGTGGAAGACATCACCCTCATCATCAGAACTCGTCCCATGCCATTTCCTTACCTCAGTAGCCCAAATCGAATTCTTCAATAGCCATTTTAATTATTTTTTAACTGCCTTGAGAAATGTGACATGCCAAAAACTGCCTCCTAGGGTGCCTATGTTATCCAACTGAACCCACCAGGCTCTCTGGGAGGGACGTAATAAGGTACAAACAAGTGGTTAGACCCCCCATGCCTTATATAGGGCCCTAGGAGATCCAAGAAAAATATCTCCCTGCTCAAACAGGCCATCCAGTATAGTAAAACTGCACCAGAAGGGTAAACTGAGCCTAATCATCTCTACAAGTGCCCAGAACTGAAAACAAGTTGTCTCACTGGACTCAAAGAGTCCAAATCCATCTAAGGTGTCTACTCATATTCCCTATAGGTCTCTGCATGGTCATCTACAATATCCAGATAGACAAAATAATAATCTGTAAATGGCCATATAACCAGCAATATAACTCAAGCTAGCATCCATCTGCTGCAAGTGTTCATAGGTTAAGACATGCTCTACAAATCATTCAAAATAACACTTATAACAAGTAGTAATCATTTCACTGGCGATCTATCAACCAAATATAAAGGATTTCATTTATTTACTATGACTCAGACCAGACTTTCAAGACCATACTCACTTCATAGTTGTAATCAATTTGCTAGTGAAGGGTGAGGGCTAAAACTCACAACGCTAAGCTGAAGGGTGACTACCAACTTGACATTGTGACACTTCGCAAATGGAAAGGGGATACTCGCTCTAGCATATGGCCAACAAGCAACAACGAAGGGGAAGGCAATGTCTCACAAATGGGTGAGTTAATTCAGAGGTGCTTATTCACCTTGACAAATGCTCACAATCCAACTCAATACAACTAAGGCCAGCAATCCTTAGATATAACTTTAGGAACCATTGCTTTTTTGGGCCTTTGATTTTCCATAGCCTTGGTCCATGTTTTTATTACACGGATTTTTATTATTTAGGCTTTATGCATTCATGTATGTTGAAAAACACTACTTTTCATGAATGTATTAAGATATTCTTTTCATTGTACTTCAAAGCCAATTTCATTAGGCTAGCCTTGCATTCACGTATGTTTAAAAACACTACTTTTCAATAATGGGCTTTTTCATAAGATATTCATTTCATTTCCAAATACATTGTATTGATGGCAATGCTACTTGTTTCAGGTTAGCCAACACAACCTAGGCAACTCAGAGCCGAGACACAAATAACAAGGAGGCTTGTCCAACAAAGTCTCTAGTGGGGAAAGGTCTTCCAAGCCATAAGTCAAGTAGTAGGTCGGGTTGAGAACATAACTGGAAGGTAATGGATGGGTGGAGACAATAAATAATGAAACCAACACTAGCAAACCAAAGTATGGTGAGAATGACTACCTCTATTCTCCCTAAGGAGGGTAAAACCAATGAGTATAGATTAAGAACTTCCAGGTCTGACTAGGGACATCAATACATAATATCAATACATCCAAGTCCACATATTTATATGACCACCAGATCATGACACTAAATGCTAATACATGTCACAGAATGAGTATAAGAGCAAATGATAACCATAACACAAGATGATATAAGCCGAGTCATAAACATGTAAATAATCCATCTAAACCAACATCAATCCAATGAGAAAACACTGATACAACTCTGGGCACCAATAACTGCTCTGTAAATAGCTAAAATGACCACATCAGTCTCCAAATCTGAGTGTCCTGAGACTCAGTCATGGCATGGGAGAGTACTATAGTCCATTAATCAAATCATGATCCATCATAGATGCTCATCTCAGCATCTCATATGTAGGGGAACTGGCTGAAAAAATGTAATGGAATTTGAAAAATAGAATATGGTATCCCGGCTACTATATATGTGATAACACTTGTTAAAGATAATGTAGCTACAAGACCCATTCTCAGGAGGGACGGTACCCTAGTCAGTTAACTACAGTTCCTGGCCAGTTAACCATGCAAAGTAAGTCCCTAGAAGGTACCATAGGGCCCCCAGCAGTCTCCTGGGATTATTGGTCTGGGACCAAGTTGGTTGATGCCATGGAAAAGTCCCTAACATGTGGCTAGGGCCCCTAT
This sequence comes from Pseudotsuga menziesii, assembly GCA_001517045.1. Classification (NCBI taxonomy): domain Eukaryota; kingdom Viridiplantae; phylum Streptophyta; class Pinopsida; order Pinales; family Pinaceae; genus Pseudotsuga; species Pseudotsuga menziesii. The sequence continues at coordinate 22,482 of LPNX010397515.1, read as the reverse complement.
ATGTCTCCATGGTATTCTGGTCTGGGACCAGACAATTTCTTGGTCACAATGACCAAGAGGTCGAACAGGTTGAGACAAAGACTTTTTTATTTGGGACCAGGTACATTCTTGGTCTAGGACCAAGCAGTTCCTGTAGGTACATACCTGATTAGTTAACCAGGTGAATCTTGGTCAGTTAACAAAGATGATGATGTGTGATGTCCTTTTTTCCTAAATGGTTAAGCTAGGTTGTTTCTCAAGGGACCGACCATCCCTTGATGATGTCCCTAGTACTTGACCTTTAGGAGCAGTATGAAGGATCAGAGGATTACATCATCCAGTTTGGACCTTCCTTATATGGGGATGATAAAAACTTACAGTTATTGTATGGAACACATGTGGACAATATACCTTGAGAAAGAAAGATAAAAGTTTGGTTGTTTCCCCACCTTGGTCTTGTGGGTAAAAGGGTTGTTTCCCCACCTTGATGGTACACCTTGGTCTTATGGGTGTAAGGGTTGTCTTTCCACTTGAAAGTTTTTGAGAATCCCAACCGCAATTTCAAGCTTGATAGCTTCTCTACATAGTTTAATGCCCAAACCCTTGTATGCACAAATTTTCAACAAAACTGACTAAACTGAAACACATGGAATTCTTTTTCAAAATTAAACAATTCAGAAAATTTGTCTTCTAGTTAAAAATTTCAAACTCAAAAATTTCTAACAGCCAAGCACACATGAAAAATAACACAGATATTGTTGGCCAATGGTCCAGGATAAAACCCCCAAGGGAAAACCTGCTCCTAAGAGAGATTTTATTTCTTAAAGGTAAAATACAGAAATTTAAACAGTACTTATCATTTTCATCTCGAAAAACGAACTCATTAACTGTTGTATAGAACCTCAATTTTTGTGTTGTTGCCTCAAAATTCGTGCCAAATTCTACCTATATGGACAAAATTAATTTATGTACCTTTTTCTCAAAAATCGCGCCCAATCTGTACTGTTGTACAACCTTCGAAATCTGTGCCAGATGTTGTTGTACGGAATCACCTCGAACTTCATGCCCCAAATCTATTGTACGTAATCACTCCTCAATTTCTATGCCCAGACTATCCTCGATTTCTGTGCCAAAAATTGTTTTCTCTCTCCTATTGGTTTAAATTTACTTCAAACCCTCTCTTTCTCTTCTTCTTCTTCTCTCCAAATCTGCTCTTTGAAAAGTGAATAATGAATTGAATTTGCTTTGCCTTAGTCCCTTTTTGTTCATGGTAACTTCCTCTTCAATCTAATGGTCAAGATTAGATTAGATGACGGGTTCTCATAAAATGCTCAATTAATAATTAATAAATGACATGTAGTGCACCTCATGTCATTTAATAAAGTATGAGCACACCCTTTTAAGTAATCCCTCACTTAACTTTTATTAAATATAAAACTTAGGATAAACCATGACATTTAACTTTTAATGAAGTCACTTTAAAATTATAAAGTACATCTCACTTCATTAATTAAACTTGACTAGGAGTCACCATTTAAATTGTCCTTGTCCACCCCAAGGCAATGCTAGGTGAACAAACACTTCCTAGGCAGGTTTTCAACACTCCCTCTTACCGAGGAAGGTGTTTTTCACCACTCCCAACTTATCTCTGAAATAGAAATGCTTCCCTCTACCCAAAGACTTTGTGAGAATGTCAGCTACCTGCTCATCTGTAGAAACATACTGTAACTATACAACCCCTCTCTGAACATAATCTCTGACAAAGTGATATCTGATCTCTATATGCTTTGACCTGTCATTAAATACCGAATTCTCAGAGAGCTTGATGCAACTCTGATTATCGCAATGTATAACCGTAGGTCTCAACTCATGACCAAACAAGTCTACCATCAGCTTGCAAAGCCACAAAGCCTCACAACTAGCCTGACTGGCTGCCATGTACTCAGCCTCAGCAAAACTCAATGCTACGAGCTTTTGCTTCCAACTGAACCACGACACAACTGTCGAGCCCAAGCTGAAGCAACAACCAGAAGTGCTCTTCTGATCTGAAACAATACCTACACAATCTAAATCTGTAAAGCCAACCAATCCCACTTCATCAGATCTCCTGTAGTCCAAGCCATAATCAACTATACCAGCAAGATATCTCAGGATGTGTTTTGCGGCAATCCAATGCACTCTCCTAGGCTCCACCATGAACTGAGTAAGAGTGTTTACCGCAAAACTCAAATCTTGTCTGGTGTTAACCAGATACATCAATGAACCAATAAGCTGACGATATAGAATAGGATCCATCAACTCTCCTTCAGAAGCATGGAGCTTCGTCCAGTTGGTGTTCATGGGTGTAGACATATGCCTGCAATCATCCATCTGAAATCTCTTCAAAACATCTACAGCGTATTTTCTTTGCCCCAAGAAAACATGTCCATCCTCCTGCCAAATCTCCATCCCCAAATAATAGTGCACCAGCCCAAGGTCAATCATCTCGAACTTTGAAGCAAGATCCTTCTTGCAAGCATCAATCAGGTGCTCTCCTCCAACAATGAACAAATCATCAACATATAGCAGAAGAATGAGCAGAACACCACGAACCACAATGTAGTATAGGTTGGGATCTGCCTCACTCTTCTGAAACCCAATCAAAAGCAAGTAGGAATCAATCTTGGAATACCAAGCTCGAGGGGCTTGCTTCAGACCATACAAGGCCTTTTTCAACATGCACACATGAGAATCTCTCTCATAAATCTCAAAGCCCTGTGGCTGCCCCAAATACACCTCCTCCTGTAGAAGACCATTGAGAAAAGTAGTCTTCACATCCATCTGATAGATCTTCCAACCCATCTCTGCTACAACGGAGATCACTGCTCTGATCGAAGAAAATATGCCCACTAGCACAAAGGTGTCATCATAATCAACTCCCTCTATCTATGAGAACCCACGCGCAATAAAACGAGCTTTGTACTTCTCGATGCTGCCATCCGCAGCATGCTTGATCTTGTAGAGCCGCTTAAAAGTCAGAACAAACTTCCCTTCTGGTCTCGGAACCACTTCCCACACCCCATTCTTCATGATGGAATTGTACTCTTCCATCATGGCATCTCTCCAAACCCGGTGTACAGAAGCCTCCTCATAACTAGTAGGTACGGTATCACGCAAGCTAGTAACCTGTGCCGTATAACTGGAAAATCTCTCAGGTGGCTTGCTCTCTCTTACCTCCTTCTTGAGTGGTCCAACAAACTCCTCTGCTTCCTTCACAAGCTCCTTAAGCCAACTTGGATTTCTCTTCTTGGAAGAAGCATCTTGTCTCAGACCCTCCTCTACATCCTCATCAGACAAATGTCTCACTGAATAAGTAGCAATAATCTGAGATCATGTCCCTAGTGAACCTAAACCTGTACCAAGTGTATCCAAATCACCTGAAGGTGTATCCTGTGAACCTGTCCCTATACCAGAAGTCCCTGTAGACTGGGTCCCTAAAACTGATGAACCTGTAACCTGTGACCCAGTCACTCCTGAAACCAATGTCCCTGTGCCCTGACTCGCTAAACTCTGTGATGCTGTCACCTACGGAGTACTCTGCTACTCCTCTATCTCAAAATCTAGACATCTCTTGAAGGCTCGCTCCTCCTCAAATCTCACCTCCCTCCTCATCACAACTTTCCTCCGTGTAGGAAGGTATATGCGAAAATCCTTCGAAGGCTCGTCATATCCAACAAAAATACCCCTCTCCAGTAACCTCCAACTTTGTCCTCTTCTCAGAAGGGACATATGAGTTTGTAAGGCATCTAAAGATACGAAAGTGACCTATCTCAAGCACTTTCTTGGTGAACATCTGCTCAGGAGTTTTGCACCCCAAGGCACAATGCAGACTCTTGTTCAGTACATAAACAACAGTACTACAGGCCTCTGCCCATAGAAAGAAAGGAAGACTCTGATCATGCAACATGGCTCTAGCTACACCCACTATAGAACGGTTCTTCCTTTCAACCACTCCATTATGTTGTGGAGTGTAAGGAACTATCAACTGCCTCTTGATCCCCTCCTGTCTATAGAACTCATCAAATGCATGGGAAGTATACTCACCCCCATTGTCTGATCGAAGTACCTTGATCTTCTTTCTGGTCTAGTTCTCCACAAGAGCTTTGAACTCTTAGAACCGAAGCAAGACTTCCTCTGATCTCTTGCTTCTAAGGAAATAGATTCAGGACTTGCTGGAAAAGTCATCGATGAATGTAACATAATACTCATAACTTGTCAAAGAGACAAATGACATGGGACCACACAAATCTGAAGGTATCAACTAAAGCACTCCCTTTGATCTGCTATCGCTACGCGAAAAAGCAATCTTGGTGTACTTTCCCAAAGCACGCCCTCTGCATACACCACTTGGCTCTATGCTAAAATCTGGCATACCTATAGTCATCTCTCTCAGCATCCTCAACGTTAGATGATGAAGATGGGCCATACTCCTGTTCCATAACTCACACAACTCACTGTCGCTCTAAGTGTGTGACAGTGTATGATGTAGCTAGAAGAGAAGTTTGTACAGTTTCTCGCATCTGACTCCAATCACATATGAAGCAGATGGACCTATTGCTTTGGGAAAGATGTGAACTTTCCCATCTAGGACATATACTCCAAAGCCTCTGTCCTCAATCAAGGAAATTGAAACAAAGTTCTTCTTCAGCCCAGGGACATACAAGACATCCCTCAGAAACATAGGCTGCATGGACTCCCTGTCAAAACAGACTCCCACCCCCAACTACTCTCACCACTGTATCATCTCCCAACACAACCTCCAACTCCAAATCTATCTCTAACATCTCGACAAACATATCTCGATCACCTGTCATGTGACTCGAAGCTCCACTATCAATGTACCAAGTGGAGGAAGTAGTGGTAGCACTCAAAGAATGCCCAACAATCATGGAATTCTCCATGTGACCCTCAATGTCCTTGCTGGTGATGGATGATGCCCTCTCTACACTAACACGAGCAAAGAGAGAGAAAAATCTCTCTCAAATCTAGCAGCGAACTCATCAATCTCTGTTGAAGTCGTTGTCTGATGTTTCTTCTTCTTCTTGTTTGGACACTGTCCAGCATAGTGTCCAAACTTCTGGCAAGCAAAGCATTTCACTTTGCTCATGTCTTCCTTCTCTCCATCATGTTGTTTGGTTCCATCCTTAAAAACCTTCTTGAACGTCTTCTTCTTCTTCTTACCTTTTGGTGCCAATGCCACATTATCCTCATCATCTCTGTGATGTGATGAACTGCTCTGTAAGTATCCTACGTGTCTCCTCCTATATGAGATCATCCCAAAGTCGATCCCATGTGGGCATGTTCTCTCTACCAATGATAGTCTGCACAAACACACTCCACTGCTGGGTAACGCCATCTAAGGTTGTACGCACCATCTCAGCACTCTCTATAACCTCTCCTACAACTGCAAGTTCATCTCTTACCTGTGTAATCTTGGTAAGATAGGAAGCCATACCTTTCCCTTTGCTCATGTGCACATTCTTCAACTTCTCCCTTAACACCATCTTCTTGTTTTCATTTGAACTCTGCTAAAGATTTGTCAAAGAAGTCCACATCTGAAAAGCATGTGTTTTTGCTGATATGTGAGGGATTACATGATCCTTCACGGCATCAAGTATAGCCCTCCTTGCCTTCACGTCTCTCTTCATGAAAGCAACCTTATCAACTGCATCGACAGGTACTACTACAGGATTTGTTGTTGTACTATTTACAATGTCCCATAACTCATCTTCTTCAAGTATCAACATGATTCTAGCCTTCCATGGGCTAAAATTTGTAGCCACATCCAATCTGTCTTCAACTCTAAGCCCAAACACCATGGCTACAGCCTGTAAATCTCAAGCAACCTGTTCAAGAAATTTTTCCACAAACCCATGTTCTTCTGAATGTTTAAATTCTGAATTTTAACTGTGCTCTGATACCATGAAATTTTTTTAGAATCCCAACCCTGGTTTTAAGCTTGATAGCTTCTCTGCATAGTTTAATGCCCAAACCCTTCTATGCACAATTTTTCAACAAAATTGACTAAACTGAAACACATGGAATTCTTTTTCAAAATTAAACAATTCAGAAATTTTGTCTTCTAGTTAAAAATTTCAAACTCATAAATTTATAACAGCCAAGCACACATGAAAAATAACACAGATATTTTTGACCAATGGTCTAGGATAAAACCCCCAAGGGGAAACCTGTTTCTAAGAGAGAGATTTTATTTCTTCAGGGTAAAATACATAAATGTAAATAACAGTACTTATCATTTTCATCTCGAAAACAAACTCATTAACTGTTGTACGGAACCTCAATTTCTGTGTTGTTGCTGCCTCAAAATTTGTGCCAAATTCTACTTGTACGGAAAAAAATAATTTTTGTACCTTTTTCTCAAAAATTGTGCCCAATCCATACTGTTGTACGGCCCTCAAAATATGTGCCAAATGCTATGGTACAAAATCGCCTCGAAATTTGTGTTGTACAAATTCACCTCGAAATCAGTGCCCCAAATCTGTTGTACAGAATCACTCCTCGATTTATGTGCCCAGACTATCCTCCTCGATTTCTGTGCCAAACATTGTTTTCTCTCTCTTGTCAGTTTAAATTCACTTCAAACCCTCTCTTTCTCTTCTTTTTCTTCTCTCCAAATCTGTTCTTTGAAAAGTGAATAATGAATTGAGTTTGCCTTACCCTAGTCCCTATTTGTTCATGGTAACTTCCTCTTCAATCTAATGGTCAAGATTAGATTAGATGAAGGGTTCTCATTAAATGCTCAATTAATAATTAATAAATGACATTTAGTGCACCTCATGTCAAATAATAAAGTATGAGCACCCCCTTTTAATTAATCACTCACTTCACTTTTATTAAATATGAACTTAGGATAAACCATGACATTTAACTTTTAATGAAGTCAGTTTAAAATTATGAAGTACATCTCACTTCATTAATTAAACATGACTAGGGGTCACCATTTAAAGTGTCATTGTCCACCCCAAGGCAATGCTAGGTGAACAAACACTTTGTAGGTAACTTTTCAACACCACTTTGTTGTGACCCATCATGTTGACTTATGATCTTGTGTTGATCGCTCAATTGGTCCTTATGCTAGCGCCCTCTCCTAGTGTGGCACCTTGATCCTTTTGTTATGGTAACTTACCTTATTGTTATAACGTCTTGACCATTGGTGCCCTATCCTAAGTCAACATAATATTAATTTATGTTTATTTTGGTAACTCTCCTAAAAGGTAGGGTTAGAAGGATGACCCTTCTAGAAGACTTGCCAAGATTATAAATTCAAGTCCTAAACTTCATTTTTGTGTGTCTTGACAAGAGAAGATTGGAAATCTAACTTAAAGATTGTTCTAGGGTTGTGTTCCTGCTCGTTGGTTTGACATCTAGGGTTTTGTTGTTGATCTTATTGGGTCACCACCATATCTAAGCCCTGTTAGGGTTGTCGCCTTCTTATCCAAGCTATTGTTGTTGTTTATGATCAGGCCATGACCTGTGTGAGTCTGCTAGGTGAGTCGTAAGGGCTGTTAAGGGTATAGTGAGGCTTGTTGTAGGTTGATTGTACCTTTGCTCAGCCATCTACAGCTGCCACTTTCTTATCCAAGTTGTTGTCGTTGTTTATGATCAGGTTATGGCTTGTGTGTGTCTACTAGGTGAGCCGTGAGGGTTGATAAGGGTATAGTGAGGCCTACTGTAGGCTAACCGTACCTTTGCTTAGCCATCTAAGGCTGCCACTATCTTGTCCAAACTGTTGTTGTTGTTTATGAACAGGTCGTGACTGTATTTAGCCTACTAAGAGACAACAATGACCATAATGAAGTCATTGTGGGATGCTAGCACTAGGTTGTGACTTCTTGGATGTTAAAATTTGATAGATGCAAAATCAAGATCACTAGAAGAATATCAAAGCACAAAAATAGTGTGTGGAGCTCGTTTAAACACGATGATCACAAAGATCATCTCCCAACCATAGACAAAATAATATCACCCCCAAGATCGCCCTTCCAAGAGAGATAAATCGTTCAAAGATGGAAGTACAAACGAATCGTAGTAGCACAAACCCCAAAATATTTAAAGAAACATCTCCAAAGTGGATAAACCCAAAAAAACAGTCTCCTAGCTGCAATAGCGAACTTTCTCTTGCTAGGCGAACTTACCTTTTTGTTGTGTGTCCAAATGAGGAGGTGTCCCTCCTATTTATACAGTTTTCTAGGTGATTTTTCACTGGGGTCGACTTGTCAATAATAAAAATACCTTTTATTATTATTTATTTCTAGGTTGACTTGTCTTATTTCACCAAGAAATTTCATTTTCTTTTATTGTTTCTTGCACCGTCTTGTGAGATGATGTCTCACGCAGAGACTACAACAACACTCCCACTTAGCCAGGTAGGCATTATCAATGTCATCAACTGAAACGGATATGGATATCAACGGTACATCGCGGCTATATCGAACATCTCTATGTCACAAGGAAGGGCTCCCAACACAATCTCAATTCCTCAAGCAGTGACAATCAATCTCCGTGCATCAGTTCAATCCAGATCATCGGAGAACATGCACTAGCTCCACACATCGTGCATCTCCTCAACCCAATTCGTCAAGGAAGCATGCACCAACTCCACAACTCATGCATCTGCTCAACTCAGTTCGTCGAGGAAGCATGCACCATGCTTCAACTTAACCCAAAGATCTCAATAGGACAATCACTGCTAGTGCATCTCCTCAACCCAATTCGTCAAGGAAGCATGCACCAACTCCACAACTCATGCATCTGCTCAACTCAGTTCGTCGAGGAAGCATGCACCATGCTTCAGCTTAACCCAAAGATCTCAATAGGACAATCACTGCTAGTGAGTCTGTGCCACATCATGAGCTACAACTTCCTCATAACATCCATAAGGACTATAATCATATGAGGGCTCACAAGGGCAATAATTTTATGTGAGACTTTCATCATATCTGTATGGGCTACAACCCATAACTCTCCCAACCATACAGGTTGTTAAATTTGTACAGTAACCAAGCCTGTTTCATGCTAGGTGTACCACTACAAAAACAGTCCTTTTTCATACTAGATGTAGCTCTTAGCAAGGTGAGTCCTTTTTCATACTATATCCAAATCACATGTCTTCCTGCAGAGCCAGCCTTATTTCATGTTATATATGAAGACAGGTTCATACAGAACCGACATTGTGACTATTACTCCATCCCCAGGCTGAGTCTCAGATAGTCACACATAGTCCTCGGAGACCCTGACTATGCTCATGTACCATGACTAACTGGCATCAGAGCTATGTATAGCATAACTTACCAGTGTCGAAGCCAAGTATTCCAACACGACTAACATGTATCCACACATAACTCAGGAGTTCATACAGAATTATCGTCATAGTTCACAGGTGTCCACCTCAAAATTCTCACCTAGAAATCAGGTGTTCCCAAAATCACTGTCATAGTTCATAGGTGTAGAATCACTTGTCCCCGTATGTGTACCTAGAACTCAGGTGTACAAAATCACCATCACTGATCATAGATGTTCACATTAGACTATCTAGGCCATCCGATAGAGCCAACCATGTTTCATGCTGGATATGAAGATAACGGGTCTTTCATAGACCACATATATGTCTTCTGGCAGAGCCAACCTTGTTTCATGTTGGATATGAAGACCACAGGTCTTTTACATACCACATATACATACCAGTGTGCACGAGTGTACGCCGGCCTCTCAATCATTTTCAGGATATCCTGAAGATCTCCTCACTCCTTCGAGTGATTAGGACAAGGCATGAAACATGCGCTGGCCTCTCCATCCCATCTCAGGATGAGAGATCTCCTCACTCCTTCACGGAGTTACAGTCCTATCCTAAACCTGCACGCATTTCAGCTAGCAGAGGCATCAAATATATCGGGGTTGCCATTTATGTCCTAACCTATTCTAGATATGAAAAATATTAACAAATCATATCATTGAAATCATGTACCTAAGAGAGAGTATCAAGAGGCTAGTTCCCCCACCCCATCTTAGCATGTCCGAGAATTCTCCCTTTGTGTTGGAGCGTTCTGCTGTCTTTTCTAGATCAAGACAGCATCGCCATCAATGTAGCCACAAACATCATTCTTGATCTGCTCAAGATCTCAACTGTGCTCTTCCTAGACTTAGGAAGACTTCATCAGGTTTCACACCATCATATGCAATAGGCCAAGATCCTCATCTTGAGGGCTAACTCCCTCTACCTCCTCATAAATCGACCGAGTAACTTTCATTCTCCAAAATCCATCTATCATGACTAACTAGGAGTAATTGCTTTCCATAATCATTGAAGAGACGAACAACTGTAGCAAAGAGACCAACATCCGTTGAAGCCTTTTGCTTCTGATCGCCAATCTTTACATGAGATTATCTGGACATGTTGTTCATGTGTTTACATATGTATTTGGTCCTCATATGCCTGCTATCATGACTTCCACTCAATTATTTCGACCAAAAGTCGTCCTTCTTTCTTGAGCTGAGAGTCATGCTTCTAGAGGCTTTTGCTTCCAATCCATCTACATGTCAACGAGATCACTTGTCCTTCAGACCAAGTTTCATCATCCTTTTCTGGTAGGCCATAGTATTCCCTACAAGTCAAACCTCATCAGATTATTAGCAACATTGCAAAATCAAATTTATTCAATACAATAACAATAGTTCATCCTGGTATGTAGGCATCTTTTAGCCAATGCTTTCGCACAACATACACATGGTTATTATTTGGATGCTTGCGGTCTCCATTATAACATACCATCAAGAGTGTGCACTACTCTAAGCATGTTAGAAGGAGATGGCATACAAGAGAAGCACATGAAATGCTGTGCAGCATTACAAAGTAAATCATACAAATACTACTCGAGGCTACTATACATCAATAAAACTATATCACATGCTCAACAAACTTCCTAAATCTAAGAATATAGATCTACATAAAACATGTTAAAAAACAACTAGATCTAATCTATCAAAGCATGTAAAATCAAACAATTATCTTTTATTGTTTTGTGGGTGGGATCCCACTAACTCCTTTGAGAGTCCACTGATCTTCATTTTCTTGTTGGGAGTCCACCGCCACCTAGATCTTCATATCATCACCTCAACATAGGGAGTACTTAGAAAAAGAACTTTGTAAGATCCTCATTCTTTGGCTTCTTCGACATCTGTAATTGAGGCTTTGTGCTTCCTCTTCTTTCAATCACAATCTTGGGCATAGTGTCCAAGTTTAATACATCTTTAGCAACGGACATGTGAAAGATCCTTATTCTTTTGATCTGAAGTAGGACTTGATCTTCTACCCCTGCCTTTCTTGTTATGAAACTTCCTTCCCTTACCCTTTCCTTTCTTGACATGAGATGTAAGGGCTTGACTTTCTTCATGTCGAGTGCCATGTATCCTGCTTCTCACTACAAGTCTTGTCTCTTCTTGCATAAATATTGCCCACATACGATCAAACTTAGGCAACTTCAGTTGCCCAACAAGACTCTGAATGAATGCTTCCCAAGACGAAGGGAGACCATTAAGAGTATTCATGACAAGTTCTTTATCACTAACTGGATCTCCAATGGTTCTTAGTTGATTCTTCGACTCTGAGATCATCATAAAGTAAGAGGAAACTGATTTTGATCTTGACATCTTGAGGTCCGACAGTTAATTCCTTAGGGCAAGAGCATGGTTAATATTGCTATCTTGGAATAGCTTCCTCAAGGCTCTAAACATCAACCTAGTAGTCGTCTTTTCAGAGATTGAGGAACCAAATGGTCCTTCACTGAATCTAACAAGATTATCCTTGCCTTAGCATCATTCTTTCTTAACTAAGCCTTCTCGACTTCATCTTTTGGTTCTAGAACATTCTCACTCACGAACTTCAAGAGATAATTTTCTTCTAGTATAAAAACCCTAGACTTCCATGAGTTGAAATTGGAAGTCCCATCAAGCCCATCTTCAACCTTCATCCCAATCATCTTGACTGCAAAACTAGGCCAAAAACTAGATGCATGGGTGGATGCACCCTAGGTCACGGATGAAGTATGTCGACTTGAATAACTAGATGCATGGGTGGATGCACCCTACTGAGGTGAGGTAGAGCAAGGCAAAAATGGTCCAAATCTATGGACAGAACAGCAGGAATGTGGAATCCCTAGTTCTTGACCATGACAGTATTAGGTCAAAAATTGAAATTTCTTTGATAAAAAATTGACCTCCACAGAAAGATACGCCCTAGGAGAGCGAGTTGTCCTATGCTCCTTTCGGGACAATCTGAGGTGGGAAATACTCCAAGATGTGGAGCCCTAGTCTTTGCAATGACTTCTTCTAGCACCGCTCTAATACCATGTTAGAATTTGATAGCTTGCAAAACCTAGATCACTAGAAAAATATCAAAGCACAAAAACAGTGTGGAGCTCGTTTAACCACGATGATCATAAGATCATCTCCCAACCATAAACAAAATAATGTCACCCCCCAACTCGCTCTTCCAAGAGAGATAAATCGTTCAGAGATAGCAATACATCCAGATCATAGTAGCACAAACCCAAAAAAAAATAAGAGAAACCTCTCCAAAATGGAGAAACCCAAAAAAATACAGTCTCCTAGTTGTAGTAGTGAACTTTCTCTTGCTAGGTGAACTTACCTTTTTGTTGTGTATCCAAATGAGGAGGCGCCCCTCCTATGTATATAGTTTTTCGGGTGATTTTTCACTAGGGCCAACCTAGTTGCCTTACTAGGGCCGACTTGTCAATAACAAAAATACCTTTTATTATTATTTATTTCTAGCCTAACTTGTCTTATTTCACTAAGAAATATTATTTTCTTTTATTGTTTCTTGCACCGTCTTGTCAGATGATGTCTCACGTAGGTACTACAACAGCATTGGACCGGGCTGTGACCTGTGTTGATCTTCTTGGATTGGGTCGTGAGCTTGTTGATCCTTCTTGGACTAGGCTATGAACTTGTTGATCTTTCTTGGGGGTGTCGTGAGCATATTTTGGGTTGGGCCATGACCATTTGGGCTTCCATGATTGGTTTGTGATTTGATCTGGAGGCTGATAGCTTTGCTAGTATATACTATGGCTATTCTAGGATTTGTTTTGTGGGTGTGTTCTTGTTGGTGCCTACTATGACCTTTATTGAGCCATCTGGGGGCTGATAGCTTTGCTAGTATATACTATGGCTATTCTGGGATTTGTTTTGTGGGTGTGTTCTTGTTGGTGCCTACCGTGACCTTTATTGAGCCATCTAGGGCTGTCGTGGTCCTTGTTTAGCTTGCTATAGCAGGTCAAGCCTGTTTAAAGGGTGCCTTTGTGTGTTGCCACAGTTTGAGGGTGCTAGTGTATGGATTGAGGCTGCCTCTGCTCATTTGAAAGGTGTTGCTATTTGTTTGATGTATGGTTGTCCTAAAGACTGACATTTATTGCAACAAGGGTTTAAAGTTTTATCCTCATTTGTGGATTGTTTTGGTTAGCACCTTGAGGTTTGTATTTGTCTAACTCTTCCCTACAGCTACCTATCTCTCTCTCTCAGGTATGTCCATTGTTCCTTAGTGACTTGTCTTCAAAAAGACAAGGTCTGATCTGAAAAGATATCCGAGTATAAGGAAGCACTAAACCAGTATTGTTTTTCTCTTTTACTGATGTTATTTGTTAGTTTTGTTTAGCTTGTTCATTAGTTTTATTTCTACTGTTGTTATTTAGTGTTACTGTATGTTTAGACTTTAACACGGGGACCTTTGGGAGTGTTAAACCATAACTTTCCAATGCAACCTATTGCCCACCTATATCGACTAGGTGGCAACATCATGTACATTGCAGATGTATATATTGTACAATTTGCACCATGGAAAAATCCTAGGGATTCTTCACTCAGCAAGGCAATTCTGCCCCTTTTTTACACGAAATGTCCGCTTCCCTGCTTGGGAAAATTAATGTAACTTTATACGTCAGCATGGGTCATTCCTCTAAGGATGTCACCATGGACTTTATTATCAGGGAAGTCCTCTTCACCCAGTGTTTTTTCCCCTTCCAGTTAATTTTGTTAATTAACAATTTTATTTGGTTGGGTTTTTCACTCACCAATCCTCCAAAGTGGTGAATTGGCGTTCTGATAATCAAGCCCATGAGGTGGCTAAAGTTTCAAGTTGTTGTCCATGACCATGCTAGCCATATCTTGTAGTTTTGCGGAATTTCGTTAGGATTTTAATTGTTATTTTGATTAATTAATTTTACCATTTGGTGGTTAATTAATTAAGTTTTGATGTAATAATGTAATCTCTTGAACCTTAGCATTTTGTAATAGGGGCTATGAATGCAAATGAAAATGCTATGACACCCCCTAAGCCAATGGTTCAAGTCCCATGTCATTCTGACAAGGAGTTAGTAAGTTGGACCAATTTTGGTTAAGACAAGGTATTTTTTCCTAGGAAATTAATTTAATTTCCTAGGGTGAAAAATTAAATTATTTGATTTTGAAGAAAAAAATCAAATAAGGCCATGGTAATTAAGTTTGGGGGGTGGCTAAGCATAGTCAAAATTTCATTTAAATAAACCCCCCCCCGCCCCATGGTCAAAATAAATTTTTGAAGATCTCCTAAGTGGGGCGCCCCTAGTCTTAATAAAAGCAAAAATAAAAGATTAAAAACTAAAAGATAAGAATAAAAATCAAAAAATCAAAATTTAAGTCAAAGGAGGCCCCAGATAAAATTAAACATAAAAGATAAAAAAAAATATAAAAAGAAAAAATAAAATATTAAAATAAAAAATAAAAGATTAAAAAATTAAAAATTAAAAATTAAAATTTGAGTCAAAGGGGACCCCACTTGACCCATGGAAACCCTAGATCTAAGGGTTAAACTTCATTGTGACATGTATCTATCTTTTTGACCATTGATTTGAAGAGGCACCCTTGGTTATGATTGGTGGATGGCTTGCAAAGTCAACAAACCTAGATCTAAGGGTGGAGGAGAGCTAGAGTTTAGATCTATGTTTTGAACCCTTGATTTGGGAGTGGGTTTAGGATCTTTTCAACTATAAAAGAGAGGCCCCTCCTCTGATTTTATCATGATTCTTTGGAGCATGGTTATGCTGCCAAAATACTCTCTCTTCTCTCTCTCTTCTCTATTCTTCTCTCTCAATTTTCCTTGCTATTGTAATGTTGTTGCCCTATTGGGGTTTATAATACATCAATCTTTGGAGGATACATTTGTTGGTGCACCCATTTTGTGGCTTGAAGAGTGAGGTAACTATTTATGGTTGGTTATTGTTGCATTATTTATCATCGAAGTTGTCCACAAAGTTTTTTTGTGGAGAGACTTGTAGGTAGAAGTTTTTTTATTTGCACTTGTGTTTAACATTGTAAGATTTTGCAGAGTTTTTTGCATGATTTATGGTGTTCTCATCTCTATGTGTGAGTTTTGCAGCTTTAGCTAAACTCTTTGCAGGGATCCAAGCTTGAAAAAGTTCTCCCTCCAAGGCCCTAATCTCTAATCTTGTTTTTTGTTTTAGGAACTAGTATTTTGTTATTGTTTAGTAGCAAAATCTAGTTTTCTTTAATAGATCCATGTTATATTTTTATTATATATTTCAGATATGATTTCTTACTATGTTTTAGGTGGCTGGAAATGCAATTTTCAGCCCTCTAATATTCAATTTTTTGATATTTTAAAACCCATATTTTTACTGTAAAATTATTGTATTTTTATACTAACATTTTCTAACCCTTTTTTTGAGTTTCCTGTCATTTTCCAGCTGGTTTTTTAGCAGGTTTTACAGTTTACAAGGGGAGGTTCTGCCGAAATTGGCCCAGAAATACCTCAACCTTCAACCGGTTCCAAAAGGGGTTCAAACCCTCACCTTTCTCTCTTTTTTTTCTGATATTTGTAAACCCCAAAGAGAAGTTCTCATGGGGTATTCTCCAAAAGTTTATAAAGCATTTGTAATCTATATGTAAATAGATTAGGAAGTAGACCACTAGTTGTTGATTTTCCATTTTAAATAGATCTAGATTTTTTAGTTTTACCCACCTTCTCCTTTAGGGAGATTGTTGTGTGGTTAGCATACTTGGCTTAGCTTAGCTTTTTTTTTAGCATTTCTTTTTCAAGCAAGCATCTAGAATAGTTTTTCTTTATGTTCTATAGTTTAGTTGCTCCAAGTACCTCAAGGTACCGGCAACGTGCCCTGTGGCACAAAGCTCGGTTTGAGGCTTGTGGGTTATTTTATTTATGTAATTTACTTCCTGTCATTTAATTTTGCAAAGAGTAATATACAACCTAACATCTGTTCGTGTATCCTCTGCCCTCCGTTATCTCCCTTTAGGGAACTCGGATCAAGAGTATTTAAAACAGAGGAGTTTGGGGGCTTTAGGAAACCTTAATTAACTCACTTTACTTTCTGCAATCTTTTACTTTCCTGCAAAGCAATTTCATTTCTTAATTGTCCAGAGATCAAGTACCGGCACCTCCCATAAGGGATAACGCTCAGGTTGACTCCATTAACTTGTTAATTCTATAATTCATTTTGCTTACTGTAAAAACAAATCTACAATTTATTTAAAATATACAACCTAAACTATCTGTGTATCCTCTGTCCCCCTGTTATCTCCCTTTAGGGGACTCAAGTAAGGTTATGAAAAGCGGAGAGGCTTAGGGGCTCTAGTTTAATAGACATCCATCTTGTTATTTTTTCGGTTGATTAAAAAGTTAAAACAGTGACCTCGGAAGCTAGTTGGAGTAGAAGACCGTGGGGGTCTCTAGGCGTTCTGCGTCCTCCTTGTTGAGCACCGGGGCATTGGGGTTTGACCTGGGAGCTACAGGTGGACTTGTTTCCACTGTTTTGAGCAAACCAGCATTCCCTCTTTGACTTGAGAAATACTAGATTGGGGTAGTCACACCACTAGATCTAAAACTTAATCAAAGACTTCAACTTTAATAAAATTTATTAAAATGAACCAAGAGACAATACAAAACGTCTTACCCACATTTATGTTTCTATATTTGCTTCAAAATCCTTGCTTTTCAAGGCTTTCATTTTACAAGTACATCTTGCAAGCATCTCAATTTCATTTCAGTACCTTGCACTTTCAAGTATAATATCTTTAAAGTACTGTGGCACGCTTGAATAAAACAATGTTTCATCTTGTAACTTGAAAGCAATCTGTCGTTTGATCTTTGGCATAATAACTTGTTTATCCGGTGTATATCTTGTTTCCTTTCAAGTATCATTGTATATTAGTTTAACCATTCTTTAGCACTGATCATATTGTGTAATTCATTTACATTGTTCATATTGTAAGGACAACTGTGGATAGTCATTCTTAATTCTTTTGTAAGTTTGTAACTTGTAATATTTTGACTCCATTTAATCTAGGCACTAATCTTGTAACCTTGTAACCTTAATCAAATAAAATCCCTTTAACTAAATTGTTAATAAACCTTCTTGTAGGGACTACCCCCCTTGGCTCTATTGGGATTTGGCCTAAACAGAGGAGTTGGTAGACTGTGGTAACAGTGGTCCCCAGCTCTAACTTGCCCCCAAGGACACACAAAGCGCATTGGAGACTTCCCCGTGTCATAAAGTGTGTATTAAGCGGCAACACAACCTATCTTGAAGAAGAACTAAATATTGATCCACCACATATTTCCAACAACACTTGGCAAACAAACACTCGAGCCTTGGATGGGATTCTCTAATAAACCACCAACCCATCAAAAACCCATAACTTATAAGAGAGCCAAACAAATAACTCATTGTGTAAAATCAACGAACTCAATTCTCCTTTGCATCAACAAAAGGCCATCTCGCATCGAAAATCAGTTATAGGAAGTGTCTCTAATGAAGAACTGAATACAAACACCAAGAGTCATACTCGAAAAGTGAGTGACCAAAACTCCAAACCTGATCTCTCCAAAAAAGCCTAGGCATCCCAATATTCAAGTTAAAAAGCTCCATTTCCAAAATAAAACTCCTGAGCTCCATAATAGAGAGAGGGTTTGAGGCACAAAACCCAAACTGCTAGCAAGAGAATGCCACTCCTCCCAACTACAAGAGGAAGAGTCCAACAAATCTCTCTAAAAGAAATTTTCCTTCCTTCTCAACTTACAAGCTTGAAAACAAGGCATCTCCACAAAATAGAGCACCTTGATATGTTAGCACCAAATGGGTCAACCAGCTAAATCTCACCCTGCTCTATTTCCCTCATAATGCCAATGGACCAAACCTAAAACAACCCTCCATGTAGACCAGATACTTTCAAAAATAAGAGTCGGGGACCTAAAACAATTAGGGGGAAAAGATAATATCACATAATCCAAAGGTCCCTCGAACTCAACCAATGTGTTGTGTAGTCATCAACTAATGTCGAAATAGAATCTACCAAGGAGCAGCACACTCCAAACACCTCACCAACCACTTGACCACCTAGATAGTACCCTAAGTTGCAACATATATCAAACCAATACCCCCCTAATCGTTAGGGATAGTAAGAAAGTGTATCTTGAAATCGAAAAATTGAAAAACATTGCTCTAATCGTATCCCTTATGAGTCTCTGACCTCCCATACCTGCTCTAAACGCTACAATGACTATGCAAGTATAGGGCGCCTATTGCCACTAAAAACCTATCCAACTAATATCTGTTGAAGTTTAGGGTTAGGTTAGGGTTTGATATAAGAAAATTAAAGTTTCATACTTTGATGCATAAAACAAAACTAAAACAAAGCTAGATCTAGAACAATGTTACTGTAATAAATTCAAAACATAATTTTCATCTCTTTCAACTTTAACACTCCAATGGTCATTGTGTTAAAGTTGGTCCTTGAGATACAATCTATCAATTGCAATATACATAAACTAAATAATAGCAATGCCAGTAGTACCATGCAAAACAAACTAACAACTAAAGAGCGGTGATAATGAACTGTAACAATGTTGGTTTGGATCTGCCTTATACTTGGATACTTTCAGGGTCGGATCTTGTCACTGAAAGAACAAGTCACCAAGGAACAGATGACATACCTTGTGAAACAGAGAAAGTGTTGTAGGTTAAAGGTTAGGCACATTCGATAGCAGTCAATATGACCCAATCACCAAAAGTGAAGACCACAGCAGCGGCACTCAACCCAAACACAGTAGGCACCAGCAGGATGACAACTAGCTCAAGAGGATTAACACAAGTCACAGCACAGATCTTAGCAACCCAACAAGGTCAAGTCTGAGTCCTAACAGCCCACAATAATCATAGCTATGTCCAAGCATCCCACAGCCCATAGAGATCACGGCTCTGTCCAAACACCTCATGGAGGTCACAGCTCAAGTTCAATGAGCACACACAAGGTCACAGCCCAGCACAGGAGGCATTCAAGAGCCAGGTCTAAACAACCCCAAGGGTTACTACCCACTCTACTAAACAGTGGAAGGATCACAACACAAGTCTGGGCAACCAACAGTGATTATGACTCAATCTAAGAAATCACAAAACAGCCATGACCCATCCCTAAGGGCTTGTAGCAGTCACGGCCCAACCCTAGGGGCTCATAACAGTCATGGCCCAACCCTAGGGGCTTGTAACAATCACGGCCAGCTAGTGATGATTGTTAACAAGTACAGCCTAGTCAAAACAGGTTTAACAACCCTAAAATATGATGCCCATGCTAACGGTCCAAGAGCAGCCCACAGAGATGAATAAGGCCAACATAACCAGCAGCAAAATGGTCACGGATCAACTCAATATAGTCATGGCCTACTAAAGGTCACCAAGGATAAACACAGCCCAGTCCACAAGAAGGATGAAGCAACAAGAACCCAAAACATCATGGTCGGCTAAAGGTCACCAAGGATAGACACGGCCCAGTCCACAACAAGGATGAAGCAGTAAGAACCCAAAACATCCACTCAAAGCAGTAGTAACACTAGGCGTCAATCACAAACCAGCAACAATATCTTGGACAAGGAGACGACAGCATTAACAGGCTGAGTGGAGAGGTGGCAACAGCTCAAAGATAGCAGCGATACCCTAGACGTCAACCTAATTAGCAGCAACAAACCCTAAAGCAGGTGTAAGATCAGATCTTCAATCTTCTCTTGTGAATACACACTACAAAATGAAATTCAAGACTTGAATTTATAATCTTAACAAGCCTTCTAGAAGGGTCAATCCACTAACCCCTAGCTTTTAGGGTTGTTACCAAACATAACATAAAATAATGTTAGGTTGACTTAGGATAGGGTACTAACGGTCAAGTGGTCATATAAAATAAAACAATAAATTTAAGTGGACTTAGGATAGTGTACCAATGGTCAAACGGTCTTAGAAAATAAAAACAATAAAGTTAAGTGATCATACCAAAGGTGATCATGGTACCACATACAACAAGGGCGCTAGGACCAAAAGGACCATAAGTCAACTAGGGGCACAAAAAGGTGGTAAGGCAACCCTCATACTCATAAGACCAAGGTGTACCATAAAGGTGGGGAAACAACCCCTTTTACTCATAGGACCAACAAGACCAAGGAATTTAATCTTTTCTCTCTCAAGGTATATTGTCACATGTGTTCCATATATATTTTTATCATCACAGTATAAGAAAGAAGATCCAAACTGGATGATGTAATCCTCTGGTCCTCAGTACTGCTCCTAAGGGTTAGGTGCTAGTGACATCATCAAGGGGTGGCCAGTCCCTTGAGAAACAACCTAGCAATAACCGAATAGGAGAGAGGACATCACACATCATCATCTTGGTCAACTTGGCCAAGATCCACCTGGTTAACTGACCAGGGAATGTACCTACAAGAACTGCTTGGTCCCAAACCAAGAATCTGCCCGGTCCCAGACTAGGAATGTCTCTACCTCAACCTGTAGGATTTGCTTGGTCCCGAACCAAGAAACTGCCTGGTCCCAGACTAGGAATCCTAGAGGCATATGGCCTTTCAACACCAATTTGAAGTCAAAAGGAGGATAGAAGGCTTTATAAGAGCCATTGAGAAGGTTTTGATAAAGCAGTAGGACACTGAATATAAAGGCTATTTTTCATTAACCGCTAAAGGTGCACAGAAAGGGGGGGTGGGGGCCCTAACCATGTGTTAGGGACTTTGCCATGGCATCAACCTACTTGGTCCCAGACCACGAACCCCAGGAGACTACTGGGGACCCTAGGGTACCTTCTAGGGTCTTACTCTACCGTAGTTAACTGACTTGGGTACCATCCTCCCTGAGAATGGGTCTCGCAGCTGCATTATCTTTAACGCTATCAACATATAATCGAGATGTGTCCTCTGGATATACATGTCTATAAAGCTTTGGTATAACATTGCGCAAGAAGAGATCAAGTTGGAGTGTTGTTCAGAGAAGAAAAAGGAAGTAGAAGACCTAACCCTCATTGGGAGGACAAGAACAAGAAGCCAAAAAGGATACAAGGGTAAGAAGCAGGATTCAAGTCTAGGAAAGAAATATTTGAATAAGGTCAAAAATTTTAGGTGCCACTAGTTGGGACATTATGCTAACCATCGAATAAGGGAATGGCCAAGCAAAAAATAGGTTGTAGATGGTACTATAGTAGTAGTGGATGAGGTATCATCTCAAGTTGAGACTATCTTCTCCATGGTCTCTTCTCTATCTTCTAACATTGTGTCAAGTGTTGGATAGTATGTGGATAATGGGGCATTGTGTTATGTCACCTTCATTGATGATTTCTCTTGTAGGACTTGGATTTATTTTTTGAAGTCTAAGATTGAGTATTTATAAATTGCATTGGCTCCTTCAATTCATTACCCTTCCATTTGTGTTGAGGAGGTGAGGTATGATGCCTTGATGAAGGATGATGTTTGGGTTGATTGTAAGACTACAGTGAGTGCAAATTTGCAAATGGTACGGTTGGTTGAGTGGCAAAGGGAGTAGACTTGGGAATGTTAGTGTTTGAGGTTACATCAACGGTGTTCACACCATACTTGGAAATGCTTCATGTGATGTTGGGTGTATAGTGTATTGAATACCCTTGGTTGTACTATGATAGACATACACATAAGAGTTAGCTTGCTCATGGATTTCCATTCCTTAACTTGATGCTTATGCGGCACACTTCATTGGAGCATTGGAGACCTAGATGGCATTATGACTTTGATCATGAGGTGCACACCTGGAGAGGTTTCTTTCTTGCTTGGTAGGACGACTTGCTTTGGAAGAGGAGCATTTGTAGACACTGAGAGGGGGGGGGGTGAATCAGTGTATAGCTTTTTATTACTTTTTCAACTTTAGCAATCATCAACTGTGTCTTCAATGCATCATTCATTAATGTATAACCACATTATCATTATATCATCAGCATTATTAACTATTACAACTCATCATCATCACATAGGAAGCATAGCAAAACACAGTACACAAGATGTTTACGTGGAAACCCAAGTCCTGGGGGAAAAACCACGGAAGCCTTTATAATAATAATTTA
>LPNX010397514.1:63128-81725 GCA_001517045.1 Pseudotsuga menziesii | reverse complement strand
AAATCACTACTAGGTTATGACAAATTATTAACACTTATCCACTCAAAATAATAATTTCAAAATAGTAATTTTGTCAACTAATCCACAGTCTGCAAAGGTTTTATTTAAAAACATTGAATTTCATGTTTTAGTAGCTTCTGGAATGTCACCATTTCAGTAGCTATCAATTCTTTAGGTTTGCTATATGAAATTCAAACATTTCATCAAAATAAAATACAATTTTATTTGATGAAATAATGTTTTTTTAAAGGCTGTTGGGTAGGGGCACAACAGATGGCGACTGACTAGGCGAAACAGTTATCTCTATGAAAACATGAAATCTGACTTATGTATGTAGCCAAATAAGAAAAATTTTCTTTAACTCAGATTGGCATTTAAAGATAAAAGAACTGTGCCTTGTGATAAGACTAGATTTCAAACTAATACCAGATTCGATTCTTTTATCGTTATCCAGAAATTACCTTAAAAAATGATACGAATTTTAAGTTTTTTTCAGAAAACATAAGACTCCAAAAGAAATTAGCCCTGGGAAATACAATGCAATTTTGATATTCAATCAGTTTTTAAAGATATGATCCCAATACTATAGTCATGACCCTCCTACCCGCAGGCGTCCATAGCCTCGAAAGTGTTGACTTTTACCATGCATCCTACCGTTCTAGTCCCAAGATAAGATAAAACATGAATATTTAGCACTTCTCAATTTATTAATGGGTAAGTTGCATTGGAACCTCTTCACGAGTGTGGGATGACCTTGGCTTTTTATAGATTTTTGTATATAGAACAATTTATGATTTGGAATCCAAGTATGCCACAGACGGAGCCCTCCTACCCGTAGGCGTCCATAGCCTCGAAAGGGTACGTCTTTTAAACCATTCTACCCAACGGCTTATATCCCAAGCTAATAAGTTTAAAGAAGACTTCATATTCAGCGTTTAAGTGCTCATCTACAAGAGATTTGCATGTTTATAATGGGGGAACGTAATAGGAAACTCTTTACGAGTAAGATAGCGTAAATGATTTATAGATAACTGATTTTATTATTAAATTGCAACTGCTTTCCCAGAACTGATTTCTAAATAAGTAATAGAATTCCTAGTAATAGTAAATTCGATATTCATTAAATCCAACAATTTGATGATAATGATAAAAGAAACGAAATAAAGTGAAAGTTTTCATCTAGTAGTTTTGCTTGCAACAGTTCAATTTCTTTTTCTTTTATTTCTGAGATAAGAACAGATTTCTAAAAGTCTAGCTTTCTTCATGTCTTATATAATCAGATTCCAATTTTATGACATAAAAACATTGCCAGATCCGAATCATTTCTCTTGGTTTTGAAAACTCAAAAGAACAACAAAAATAAAAATAAAAATAAAAATCAATTAAAAAGAAAACAACCAATACATACATGAGTTTTATTTGAGCAAATTATTGAAACAAATGATTTCACAGTCTACGAGAAAACTCTTAGTAAAGAAAATGAAAATTTTAAAATAGATTCCACACACATAACACATGAGTTAAATCAAGATCTCATCAAATAGAAAATAGGTCTAACAATATATGACTAATTCCAGCAAAATAAAATGAGAGATTAAAATATATTAACAAGTTTTAAAATTTTTATCCCTATTTTGCTTTTAAATATTTCAATTTAGTCGAAGTTGGTTTTTAATAAGTGATGAGACATTAATATAATGTGTTTTATTCAGAAATCAAAGTAACCAAATAAATCCTAATGAGTATGCAGCTATAAAAAGATGAAAGATGCTTTCTTTTAATGAGACGATTAAAGAAAACGAGAGAAAGTAAAGAACTACTTCCCTGATAATGATGTCGTCATCTCATTCTTAAAATGATGTTGTCGCAACTCCATGCATCTGCATTTATTCAAATATAAACAAACATAAATCATCCTAAATTATAAACTTAACCTAAACTAATAAAATAAAATATATACAAACTAAGTAAAAAAAAAATTCCAATGAAGCCATTCGCGTAACTTGAGACCTGCCACAGAAAACAAGTCATGTATCAGCATTAGAAATTGGAATAATTCAAAATGAAGAAAACAAACTAAATCGAATTTTGTATGTACAAAGCACAAAAGTTGACACGAAAACCTTTTAAAGAATGATTCTTCCCACCATGTATAAATCGGATCATAAAAATCTAGTCGAAAGAAGACAGATTTCTCATGAAAATCATGATTACAAAGAATCTTATCAGAAGTATGATTCAAAATTTGTGAAAAATGATCAATAAAAAATGTATCTTTAAACACAATATCATCATGACTAAATTCAGAAAGAACAAAATGACATTTGGGTATTATTTGAAGATCAAATACGTCATTGTGTCTTTTAACGTGAAGATTAAAATTGATGACATTATCTTCAAATATGTATATCATGTTGCAATGAGGAAAATTAATTTCCAAAATATCATGAATAAATTGTGCATCCCTTTCAATATTACAGATTGAATCATAATCCTTACTGACTAAAGATAAAATGGATGAACATGCATGAGTCTGATGAGTAACGATAGTACAAAAAATATGATCTTCTTCATGAAAAATTTGAAATAAATCAGAATGGATCTCAAAATATCCTTCATCTTCAAAAAAAATATTTCCTTGTATCCTATAAAAATCTGACCATAATGAAGTATTCCTTAAAAAATCATTAACATGTAAATGAAGTCTATGATCAGCAAAAACATCAGGATACAAAGAGTAGTAAGAGTCAGAGTATAAAAAGGTAAATGCTTCTCTGTTGCTATAATTTGTTCCATTGACTGCTTTAACAGAAGCATCATTAACAAAAATCTGATCAAATAACTTTTGTGAAGAAATAGAAGGAACTAACTCATCATAAAAGGAAGATGATGAAATGATATCATCACTATCACATTCAGTTGAAGAATTAAGAATTTTAGGTTTATCTTCCATTGTCTTGTGAACAACAAGAGTTTCGAAGTTATCGCTTAATGTAAAAGTCAAATCATCATCCTTTTTCTCTTGTTCTTGAATTTGCATGTCATGAAATTCTATGATTTGTCTATTTTCAACAATTTCATTTTCAGTAGTGGAATTAGGAAGGATAGATCCAATATCAACTTTAACTGATGAACTAACATGCATGCCATCTATTACAGAATTTTCATTCTTTTCCAAATCATGAAAATCAGAGAGAGAGATAAGATAAAGAAACCAATTCAATTTGTCATTTTTGAAAAGTGGGTATTCTTCACGAAACCTGCAACATATTACCATAAATATGGAAAAGAAATCATCAAGAGATTCATCTTTATGTCTACGAAAATTGTCTAACTCAAATTCAATTTTCTTATAACTATAATTCTCATGATCATTAAGAAATAACTTTGTGAAATGTTCCCATGAATGAATGGATTTTGCTAGCAAGAACTTAAACCAAATCATGATTCTTCCTGTGAAAGTAGCTGCAAAAAGTCTGCATTTCTCAACCTCATCAAATAAATCTATATAATCACAAAAAGAATTAAAATCTGAAAGATGATGAGAGGCAGACTTCTTACCTTCTCCATTGAAGCTCAGTCTTCGCAATAAATTAGACATCTCTGAAGAAAAACTTTCACCCGATGTATGAAAACTGAAAGCATGATCTAAATCAATTATATCAGCCATTTCAAAATAAAAAATGAAATCCAAAATCAACCAACTCAAAATGGTCTTCTTGCTGATCAAGCCCTCCTTCTAGCGCCATTGTTGACGGGCATATGTGACTATGCATGTAACAGGGAAGACAACCCATACCAAGATCCTTAGAGCAAGTTCCAAGCTGTTTGGGATGGTTGTTTTCGACAGGTTTAAAGGCTCTATTAGCCTGAAAGTCTAAAACTAAAACAAAGCTATTGTTAAATCTATCAAATAGCTATGAATATACACAACAAACTTATTAACAAATGTACAAATTAAATGAGTTAATCTGATTACTAATGAATTATTAATATAATTAAATTAATCTATACAATTAATCTTAACTTATAATATAATAATCATAAAATTAATCAAATATTAACATGTTTAAATAATTACAAAATTGTATTATTAACAAATATACATTAATTACAAAAATCAAAGACTAATCTCACAGCAGTATAAATATTAAATTCTGATTTAATGAATTGTTAATAACATAAAAAAAAAAAAAAAAAAAAATTGTGTTATTATGCTATAAGTTTGATCCTGAATGTGATTCACTGGCTGGTTTCCATAAAATAGTTTAAAGAAACAGCATATTAATCTATCCTCGATCTTATCCTGATTAAAAGTGAAAAGAATATTAAACCTGGAATCGAATTATGTTGATAGGAATACTGCATGAATACACTTGATAATATTTAAAGAAATTTAAACGTTAACAAAACCATACAGTAATCATTACATATTATATAAACAATGATATCGATCATTAATTAAACAGCATGACATATTAGCAAGATCAAAAACATTAAAAATCGATAATCATACAAGACATGTATATTTGCAAAATTCTTTAGAGAATCATAACAAACATAGATAAAGTAGAAAAGAAATGACAAGACTGATAGATATCAAAACTATATGCCAAGTATACAAACTATAAACATATATTAAAAATATCACCAATTTAATATATCGTAGCTTGAAGACAGATAGCTGTCTAAAATCGCAGATAAATCAAACCACAGTCTTGTTGTCTCTTCTCCATCAACTATCGACCTCATGCAGCAGTGTTTTTTGAGCTTACAAGAGAGAAATCTCTTCATCTTTGGTAACCCCCACGTCCACCTCCCTTCCAGCAAATTCCAGTCCACTTAAATAACCAAAAACGGAATCCAAATTAGGTTTTACACAGGCGAAATTTTGCCGGCCGCAACTGCAAAAATCGTGTACAGAAAATCCCCGAAATCTCCCAGAATCCATCACTTTTTGGAAAAATCCTTGTCATTACAACTAAATGGGTCCGTTCTGAGAAAAACCCATGTGGCGGATTTTTCATATCTGTCTCCATTTGTTCACAACGTGGCCTGGAAAAACGCTTGTTATTTGAAAACGCGTTTTTAATAACTCACAGAGAATAAAATTCGTCTCCTAGCAATTTCCAGAATCATAACAATCTCCTTAGCATCTGCACATGAAAAACAAAAAACCTAATAAAAGAAATAAGTGTAAACAGAATTGAATCATGAGAAAATAAATAGCTTAACCAATGATCTTTCCAGCTCTTTTGGCGTTTTCAAAATCTGCGGTTTGTTTCAATATGTACAATTAAAACATTTCAGCATCTACAGGATATTTGTTTTATCATTATTAGCAATATAATAATCCATAGATTCGGCTGACATCTCTCAAATCTCTACAATATCGGAAAACAGATAGCTGGTTTAATATGAGGATCCCGTTGTGGATAAAACAAAATTCACAAACCTTTCCATTGAATTACTAGCTCCTTCAATCTTCATTGATAACCACGTGCCGTTATTCAAATAACCGGTGGATAAATTAGACAATAATCTTCAATAAATAAATAAAAGTATGCTTATTTCTAAGCCTTTATAAAATTCACATTAATTCCTGGTATTTTTGCAAATATCATAAAATTAAAATAAAATGTTGATTATACCTAATTTTCTAGGTAAACATTTAAAAGATCAAAGAACTTTATTTATTATATTTATACAAAATAATTAAATGATTTATTTATCTTGTATAAATAATAAAAAATAAATAAATTCTATTAATTATAAAGATACTTATTTGATCTTTATTTATTCAACACTTTTAATAATATAGAAAAAATAATAGGATAGGCTTAGTAAAATATTTTTCAAACTCTTAAATTGAATGCATGGTTTTATCTTTCAATATCCATCGTTAAATGAATCAGAATTACCAAGTTGAATAATTGAATCAAAATTACCTTTTTATAAGGTGTCATCAATACCATAATCAGCCTCCCAATTTCAAAAATCTTATCAACATTTATGATAACAAAATCACGTAATAAAATTAAATGATAAATATTCGGATAAGAAATCACTACTAGGTTATGACAAATTATTAACACTTATTCACTCAAAATAATAATTTCAAAATAATAATTTTGTCAACTAATCCATAGTCTGCAAAGGTTTTATTTAAAAACATTGAATTTCATGTTTCAGTAGCTTCTGGAATGTCACCATTTCAGTAGCTATCAATTCTTTAGGTTTGCTATATGAAATTCAAACATTTCATCAAAATAAAATACAATTTTATTTGATGAAATAATGTTTTTTTAAAGGTTGTTGGGTAGGGGCACAACAGGAGGGTATGGTTGATGAGGAAACATTTCATGTGGAAACTATTGAGGAGTTTGGTTATGGGGAAACTGGTTCCCCGGATGGAAGTTCCTCCATCCAGGAGACCAAGAATTTTGTTGGTTTGGTGGCTGTGTCCAAGAGTTCCAAGAGTTAAAATTTTGCATTAGAGGTTGAGAGCGATACCATTGATGGTTGGAATAAGATGAAGGGAATTGTGTATTCATGTGCTGCATATTATTCCAATTATTCATGTTGTTCAAAAATGGAAATGAGTCTAGAGTCATACCTTGATTTCAAGGCTGCCAAGGCTTTTTCTGTGCATTAAAGTGGGTTGGTTCCACATCTGGAGTTGATGCCTGCAGAACTACCTTCACTTGAGGTAGTGAAGGGCATTCTTTTGTGTCATGGTTCAGCTCACAAAGTTAACACACTTCTACTTTGTCGAGTGGGAAATCCTTCAGAGGATGATTCTTCCTACATTTAGGGCAGAATATACCAAGTGTGAGATCTTCTACTGCTTGTTTCTGCTTTTCCCTCAGGACATCTATTTTTGAGGAGATGGAGCTCATCATTTATGTCTTGAAGTTTTCAAGGAGATTGCCTATTTATGCCTGGGTGGCTCCTCCATTAGATGAATTCTGTGTTCTGTCGAAGACACCTCATTCTAATTTATCCCGTTTGTCCCGTTTGTTGTTCCTGGAAGATCCCCTGGAATACCTTTTGCATAGTTCAACAATATTTTCAAAGGAATCCTTTGAGATATCCCCCTTTCCTAACAGGTTGAACATGTCTAGGTAGTCATCCCTAATCTCACTGTAGGATTATTTTGAGCACATCTAACCCCATATTAGTCTATCTAGCTCTCTGCACATTGTATAAAATCCTTTCAACAAAATCTTCCAGGATTTCATCGTCCCTTTGTACCATTTTAAATCATTCTTCTCTATTATCTTTGGTATTGCAATACTCCTGATATTTCTCTAGGAACACCTGTTTCATCCGGTCCACGTAATGCATTGTCCTTCAGAGTAGCAGGAAAAAGTTTCAGCTTCTGTGCATTGGTGGTGTAGTCATAGCTGCAACAAAGGATGTCAAATTCAAAAATAAATTCATCCGGATCCTCAGCTGCTTTTCCATAAAAATGAGGCAACACTGATGGCAATATATTTTTCATGGGGGCTATCCCCTTTGGCTGTTGAATTGGGAACTGGAGTGTAGCAATCGTCCCGTCAGGCAGGGAGTTACCCTTGTGATGCTAATTTTCACCCATTGCTTCTTCGTGATCTTCTGGATCGCGTCCATTGTGCATGTCTTCTTCCACTTTATCCTCTTCGTGCTTCCACTGATCGTTAAATTTTTTATGGAATTGTGTCTACTCCTCTTCTATCACAACCTTCCCATTAATGTGATATATCAAACCTTGGTCAGTTGATCTCGTAGTAATAACTTTGTCTTCCTCCGTAGGGATACTCGAGGGTGTTATAGCTTCTCCTGTGTTCTCCACTATGGAAACTGATGCTGCCACTCCAGGGGTAACCGGGCTTCTTCTGACAGGTGTTTCCTGATGGCGATCCATAGTAGAAGAATTGGTCATATCAACCAGATCGTCAATGAATTTTCTTCTTCCCAATGTTGGATTTCGTCCATGACCTCGACCACCTGCAATGTTAGTATTCTGTGGGGTTTTGGGATTTATAGGAATGTCACGTTGTACCCTTTTCGTATTCATGCAACCCAAAACATGCAAACTTAAAAACTGAAGAAAAATGAATAGATATAGCTACTGGATACAACTGCTATGGTGTCTAATAATTATCTTTCCCTGGAAATGGCGCCAAAATGTTGGGCACCCTATATGCAAGTTAATTAAAGCCAACATACAGAGTGTTCAATATAAATTGTCAACCCAGGGAAGTGATTTATTTCAAAGATAATGTGCACTATATATGATTAAACACTAAGTAGCTGATACTGTAACTGAATTATCCTACTTTCTTGTTCAGCCCAACTCATCCCAAGATCAACTTAATCTAATTTACCTTCTTAAGAATGCAGAATCACAAATACCTTCTTACAATCCTTAATCTAGAAATGAGAGGTTCAAAAAATAAACATCTAGATTTACTTTTGTAGAAAGTTAAATCCTAAATTACTAGGCCATCTGAAGATCCATTATAACTATCTCAATCCAACTTAATCTATAATTCCGAAATGTAGAAATTGAGCTTCAACAATTGTAACTGCAAATGGACTTAATTAACTAGACTCAAGAAAGACATCAATTGAAAGAAACTAAGGATGAGATCGACTGTTACAGCTAGCACACATTCTACATAAAGGAAATTAGTCTACATAATCGACTGTCACACCACTCTACCGCAGCTCACAGAGAATAAATCATTATTGTTGCGGCTATTAGAAAAGAATAAATCTACTATAACATCCACACCACACAATAGAGGAAATAAATACCTAATTAACTCGGCAATCTCTGTAGGAAGGCGGGCCCAGCTTTTGAACAGAGATGCTAGAAATTAACACACGTTAAATGCCAAGATCAGAAAAATCCTGCTCCTTGTATTAAATAATAAAACTGAAGCTACAGTCTCTGTCACAGCTTATACAATAAAATAAATTAATTTCCAACCCCTGGCTTGAAATAGTTCCCAGTATTTATACATTCACAATCATAACTTCTACCCACTAATATCAGGCAGCCATTAAGATCTCTGATCTTCAGGCTGCCCCAATTATGATACGCTGTTACAGATGTGGCAAGATAGAAGCGGAAAATATAGGAAGGTTGTTGTTGGAGCCAGCAATGACAATCATGGTTAATCTAGAAGATGCTCCATTGGTTGCAGCTACCCTTGAGCAGCAACGCACTGTTGCATCCGAATTTGTTGCAGCCAAGCCTGTTACAACCACCTTTGTATAGCTTGCATGGAATAGTAACCTTTGACTGCGTCCTTTGTGCAGAGATGGAATAGGTGGCGATCATCTCAGTAATGACTGTTCATCTCTCTCTTGAATCATTCAGCCTGCTACACCTGTATCCTTTACATCTCGAATTATCTTTATAAAATCACCATATGTTAGCATAATTCAAGATATAGAGCCCTGATTACAATAATCATAAGTATTAATAAGATAAGACAATAATTAACCATACCTGTATAAATTGAGGGATCAAATGAAGGAAACCATCTGTTTGGTGTATATAATGGAGTAAGATAAAGTAAAAGGGATAAGTAAATGTGGTAAAAAAGGGATCATTTCTGGGCCCAACAGTCATCCTTAAAGGCCACACACTCAATCTGAGGACCAAAGATGTTTAGAGCCAGCAGGTATTTACCAAGATCCTATGAGAACAATTCTATCCCAAGACCCATGTGTTAGTTGGCTACAATAAACTTAACCTCCATATTAAAATCAAGACCCCATATTTTCCTTTTCCATAAACACATTTGAAATCCCATCCCTTCAGTAGACAACCTAGGTCCTCAACTAGCTACCTTCCTTCACACACAATTTACTGCAAAAAAAAAAACAAATTGGGAGAGTACACCTCCACTATGTTATATTTTTAATGGTTATACAATATCTAAGAACATTTAACATCATAACATCATAACCATAAACAAAGGATCACTTAAAGAAATATAAGTACAACAACACAAAAGAACACAGAGATTTATCCTAGGAAACCCTCACGGGGAGAAAACCCAACAAAGATTCCTCTATATAGAATTCAACCAAGTACAGTGTAAAACTCCAGCAACAAGAATAGTTGCTCCTCTTCAACATTACTCTCTCTCTCTCTCTCTCTCTCTCTCTCTCTCGCGCGCGCGCATGCGCGGGCGCGCAATGCTTGAGTGTAAGGTGTGTGCAAATGAGAGAGGTGCCTCACCTATTTATATTCATCATGTGAGTGACTCAAATAACTAACTAGGTCGTCCATGTTCTCTATTTAGGGCCTTACTGAGGGAGACTCTCTCTCTCTCTCTCTTATGTAATGCTTGAGTGTAAGGTGTGTGCAAATGAGAGAGGAGCCTCACCTATTTATATTCATCATGTGAGTGACTCAAATAACTAACTAGGTCGGCCATGTTCTCTAATTAGGGCCGACCTACCGAGGGAGACTCAAAATACATTTTATAAAATACCTTTGTGGGTACTTTTCCCCCGACTTACAACAGAGGTTTTACCTCATGACTTTTATATGACCAATTATATCAAGGACATCTCCAAATGGAGGAATAACATCTCTGAAGGAGAATATAATAAAAGTACAATAGAATATCTTTTAAAGTTACAATACTTTAACACTCCCTCTTAACTAGGAAGGTATTCTACATCAGCAACAACCATCATCACAATTGTACAACTGACTGGTGAATCTCTATATGTCATAGGAAGTTTTGAAACAACATCATGCATATTCATCATCAATATCAGTATGAGAATACTGGATCATCTTCTGCAACCTTAGTATGTAAATATTAAATCATCTTCTATGAGTACTGGATCATCTTCTGCAACATTAGTAGGTGGATACTGAATCATCTTTTGTGTGTACTGGATCATCTTCTACAACATCAGTATGTGGATATTGAATCATCTTCTGAAATATTAATATGTGGATACTGAATCATATTCTGTAACCTCGGTATGTAAATATTGAATCATCTTCTATGAGTATTGGATCATCTATTGCAACATCAATATGTGGATACTGAATCGTCTTCTACAATATCAGTATGTGGTTAGTGAAACATCATCATCAGTATGTAAATACTGGATTATCATCTACAACATCAGTATGTTAATACTGAAACAACAACAACATCATTAGCATGTTAGTGCTAAAGCAACATCATCAATAAATGCTAGATCATCATCTGCATCATCAGCATAGAGATGCTGGAACATCATCATCATCACAAACTGTTGCGACTTCAACCACATCAACATTATCAGCATGAGGTGTTGGGACCATAACCACATCAACACCATCAACACAAGGTGCTGGGAGCACAACCACATCATCGGCATCAACATACAAATGATGAAGCTACATCGTCATCAATACCAGTATAGAAATACTAAAACTACCTCATCATCATCAGTATAGAAATATTGAAACTGTCTTATCAACATCAATATAGAAATGTTGAACCTGCCATATCATCAGTATGAAGATACTGAACCTGCCACATCAACATCGGTATGGAAATACTGAACTTGCCACATCAACATCAGTATGAAAATACTGAACTTGCCACTTCAACATCAGTATGAAGATACTGAAATTTCCATTTCAACATCTTGTCTGGATTACTAACCCTTTCATGTTGAAAAGCCTATTTAGACAAATTGATCTCCATGGGGACCAAACAAGCCTTGTATGGATTACTAACCCTTCTGGGTCAACAAGCCTAGCCAGACATTCTGAAACCACTTCTTTCCCTCTGACCATCTTAGAGCAGCACCTCGGTGAGCTCTCTGGTAGATCCATTTGGGCATTTTCTCTAACTTACTAACCCTTTCAAGTCAACAAGCCTAGTTAGACAAATGGATCTCCCTAGGACCAACAAGCCTTGCCTGGCTTACTAACCCTTTCGGGCTAAAGAATCCTATCCAGACATACTAACCCCCCTAGGATCAACAAGCCTCGTCTGACTTACTAACCCCTTTGGGTCAACAATCCTAGCCAGACTTACCCTACCCTAGGCTGAGCTACCACACCACTGCAACCTTCTACCATCTTCTTCACTCCCTCTTTTGAGGGAGGTCCTTTCGGACTATGCCAAGCTTGTCTCAAAATTATTCAAACTTTACATGAGACAGATGCTTAGTCAACACATCTGCGACATGTTCCTCTGTAGGAACATACTTGAGCTTTACAGCTCCCTTATGCAACTTGTGCTTTATCATTCTCCTATTATACATCTGCAACTGCATCGTACATCCACAACTTGCATCACTCTTCTTTTGTGCATCTGCAACTCATCATTCTTCTCTTGTACATCCGCAACTACATCATACATTCACAACTTCATCATTTCTTCTCTTGTACACATGCGACTTCATCGTACATCTACAACTTCATCATTTACTCTCTTGTACATACGCGACTTCATCATACATACACAACTTCATCATTTCTTCTCTTGTAGGTGATTGCATACAATCCTTCCTACAAGTAAAATATGGTTGTATGACTGGAAACATTTCATAACATATTCATAATGACAAATTCTTATGCACAAAGATATGTGTTATATAATTATGCAACTATTTCAACTAATACAACATTCATCCATATCCCATATACATACGGTAACTTTCTAGATTCCTTCCATCTCTACCAAGACATTAAGTTAGCAAAGAGGTTTCATTCTAGATAAGTAGCAATATAATGTTGTACAACACCATAAGACACTTACCCATAATATGCATATTAGCAGTAAACTATTCATAGATGCAAAACACTCTAACATGCATAACACACTTCCTAAATCTAGGAACATATCTATGTACATAACTGAACATCTAGATATATAGGAAATGACAATTCGAATACTTATCTTTGTTCGTTTGGCAGACTCCATCTTGATCTTTGTCTTATTGAATTATTGGAGTCTCTGCCAATGTATTCAACTTCATCATCTGATTCTGAGGACCTGTTCCTATCTTGCTCATGATCGTGAATACTGAGCAAGTATTCTTACACCACAAATCACATAGAACTGTGCACCAGTGTTGAATTTGTGTGTCCTATCAATGCATCCCTTCTTATCCAATACTGAAATGGATAAGAGTATGATCTTCATCTTCATCGGTAGAATTATTCTAGATCATATTCCTCATCACTTGAGGAATCTTCCATTTCTTTCTTCTCAGTTGCAATATATTCATCCTTGGTTGCACCGAGAGAAACATTGGGCCGCTTTCTACAACATGTTGGAGTGATCTTTCTGTTTATAGCACTACCAATCCAATCAAAGTCATCATATCTATGCATGTAGATTATCTCGTCTCTCACAAATCTGAGACCATACTCAATTGTACCCTTTAGGTACCACACCATTTTCTCTGCATATTTTACTTGGATAAGGAAAATAGCATCTGGATTTCATCATTCTTCTAATCCCCATAATCATGTCAATATTCTTGAACTTTGAGATCTACCATAGTCACTCCCTATGAGGTGGATCACCATCCTCCCTCTGCATCTTGTACTCTCTGCATCAGGACATTAGAGTGATAGGTAGCCTCCTCTACTACTAATCTTCTTGGTATCTATATATGTCACCTATCAAGGTCACTGGATATCATGATCCTCCATCTTGAACTTTGTCACAAGTTTTCTCTTGCACCCATCTATGAGCTTCTCGTCCTTTGTAGGCCTCTATCTTCAACCTTGTATTAAAGGTTGAGATCTCCATCACTCTAGTTGATCCTCAATCTCCTTATGTAACTGTATGTGCTATCCCATGGGTGCCTATTGAGATTGTACAAATCCTTCTGTGCATAGGTGGTTCTCTGTAGAGAGTCTCAAACCTTGTAGGTTGCTCAATCTATTCTTCTACTTCGATTACACCAATTGTCTAGTGTAATATCCACCCTAGAGTAGTGTCTTTCCATAATCAACTCTATCTTTATGATAGAAACCATGAACCTTGCTTTGTATTTTTTGATACTTCGATTCATTGTATACTTGATCTTGTATATCTACTTGGAAGACTCTACAAAAATCCCCTTCATGTCTTGAACTCATATCCAAACATCATTATGTATGATCGACTGACACTTATTGATCATATCATCCTTCCATTCTTCCTTCTTGGGACATTCTTTCACAAAGTATCCTTTCTCATCACAACTGAACAACTGAATTGTGAGATGTCTTTTTATTCTTTGCGGGAATGTTCTTCCTTCTTGTTTTTTTTTTCTCCTTGGCATGCGTTGTTAGGGATTGATTGTCATATTCGTCCATCTCTTCTTCTTTTTCCATCAATTAAGCTTCTTCATACATGCATTCCTCCATAAGTGAGCTTCCTTCTATAACAAATATCTTGAATGAAAGATTCCCATGAAATTGGGAGACCATTCAAGGTTGCAATCTCCACTTATACTTCTTCGACATTGTCTCCAATTCCTTATGGTTTCTCCTTGATCTAAGAGATCCTTGTGAACTAAGATTGAATGCTTTTTGATATCTGCATCTTTACATCGTTGAGTTGAATTCTCAAGGTCATATTCCTGTTGATGTTCTTTCCTTCGTACAAGCTGGTCATTGCATTGAACATATCCTTGGGAGTCTTCAAGGATGATACATGTGAGATCCAATGGAGATGAAATTAATCCTCTTGGCTTTGACTAAGTCCTTCTTGTGATTTGTCTTCATTTCCCTTTGGATCTGCAACTTCTTATTTGGCATAGTTATCCATGTCATGCTTCTTCAAGTATGAGAAGCACTATGTACTTCCATGCTTAGACGTTCTCGACTCTTTCAATCATGTTCTCAAGCTTGGTACTGTTTGTCATCATGATAAAAATGAGAACCTCAAATGAAAATAGAGAGGATAGAACTTAGCACTAAGATTGCTTCAACTTTATGCTTGCTTGAAAGCTCTTATGTAAGATTGCTTCTAGTGGACCTAGGGTTTGATAGAGAAACCCTAATTTTCCAACTTATGTATTTTTCATATCTGATTGGATGGAAAGTTGTGCCTCCTCAAGGTGAGTTGAGCAACATACTTATTTTCCCAAACTGTGGACAAAACTACAAAATATTTGATGCCCTAGTTTTCCTCGAAAAAAGTGTTAGGTAAAAAATTGAGAATCCACAAACTAATAAAATTCTTACATAGAAATATGACCCTTCCTAGGGATATCTTGATAGTCCTCCTTTTTCAACTAATTGGTGGAGGGAAGTACCCGAAACATGAAGCTAGTTTTTGTCCAGTTTCTTCTACAAAATTGACTAATCTTGTTTCTACTATAGCTTCGAAGTTTATGCTCCTCAAGGTATGAAATGTCATCCTGAGGTAGCATGGTCTGTCTTCTTTCCAACCCCATAGGTTAGAGCAGAATTGGATTGACCAAGTGGGACTTATGCGAAGTTTCCCAAGGTGACTTATTTCAGGACGGTTCAACATAGTGGACTTGTACGGACTACCATGTGTCACTGTTTCACCTTCAGGGTCTGAAACTTGAACCACATAAAGTACAGTTCATTCTCTATCTATAACATCTTTCAAAATTTCATTTGGACCTTCCTATCCCGATATATAACAATTGTCCCTAGGTCACTTGTTTATGACTGTATTCTGGGAGAGGCTGGAACCCTGAGTTGGAGGGATAATATCACCTAAATTATAGCGAATATGGGGCTGAAACTCGTACACAAGGTACAAAAAGATTTAATCTTTAGCCTATTAAAGTTTCAGCTCCCGATCCTTCACCAATCATGAGTCATAGTGAAAATTCCAAGATGACTAGATTTTTCATTAGGTTTTTTAGGCACGAAACCCTAATCTCTAGTAGTTGTAGTTGTATCAGTGTTTCGGCTGCACAAAGACTTCTTTCAGGTTGGCTCTGATACCATGTTAGATTTTTAATGGTTATACAATATCTAAGAACATTTGTCATCATAACATCATAACCATAAGAAAATGATCACTGAAAGAAAGACAAGTACAACAACAGAAAGGAATGAAGATATTTATCCTGGGAAACCCTCATGGGGGAGAAAACCTAGCAAATCTTCCTCTATATAGAATTCAGCCAAGTATAGTGTAAAATCCCAGAAACAAGAATGTTTTCTCCTCTTCCATAGTATACTCTCTCTCTTTCTCTCTTGCACAATGCTTGAGTGTAAGGTGTGTGTAAATGAGAGATGTGCCTCACCTATTTATATTCATAAGGTGAGTGACTCAAATAACTAATTAGGTCATCTAGGTTCTCTAATTAGGCCCGACGTACCTAGGGAGACTCAAATACATTTTATATAATACTTTTGTGGGTACTATTGGCCCGACTTACAACAGAGGTTTTACCTCATGACTTTTATATGACCAATTACATCAAGGACATCTCCAAATGGAGGAATAACATCTTCGAAGGAGAATATAATAAAAGTACAATAAAATATCTTCTGAAGTTACAATACTTTAACACACTAGGTGCTTTAGAGCCAATTTCTTGGGGTTATTGGCCAAACTTATGTAGTTAAGGGATAGACAAATGAAACCATGGCTGGGGATATCGCTCAAAGAACCCCATCGAATGAAAGTTGTCACCCCCCAAAAAATTATGAGCACTCTTTTCTTGGGTCACTAGAAGGTAGGAC
This sequence comes from Pseudotsuga menziesii, assembly GCA_001517045.1. NCBI lineage: Eukaryota > Viridiplantae > Streptophyta > Pinopsida > Pinales > Pinaceae > Pseudotsuga > Pseudotsuga menziesii. Next base: position 65,035 of record LPNX010397514.1, on the reverse strand, counting down.
CTACACCCTCTTCCTGTGGACTTTATCGGGGGGGGGGCCACGAGTTTTGATCAAGGACACCCATAAAAATATCCTCAATGGAGCCTTCCTACACAGTTCGGGAACCAAGGTTGTACTTTACTTCTCCAAAATTGCACACATCATGATCCTCAAGTTCATCACAATGAGCTTCCAATAGGTTCGAGGAAACCAATCTTCCTACAAGAGTAAAGTCAGTGACCCCACAAGGATTGTTTATCTTTGGGCCCCCAATCCCTTGTCCCGAGACCATTGGCTCTAGTATGAAAACCAATTTTATTCTAGAACACGAAGGAGGAAAATAGAGGGGCATCAATGAAGGAATATACTTACCGACATCCAGTGGAGAAGCCAATGCAACTTTGGAGCACTTGTGCTAATCATCCACCAATTCTAGAGGTTTCACCATTTGGACCATAGTTGCATTGTGAATGGAGGGTTTAGATCTTGGTCAAAATGGGCTCCCCAGACTACTCTTAGAGACCGTCCTTTCATCATAATTGTCAATAGAGGTCCCCATTATGTTACAGGGCCTAGAATGGTTAAAACTTGCATCAGGCTTTGAGTACTTCGTAGACCATTTTTGTTCCTAGTGCTTCCTTTGGAAGGGTAGGGCACAATTTGTGACATGGTGTCCATAGTTATGGTAGTTGTTACAACGTAACACCATGTTCTCATAGTCCAACAATTGAATGCGTGTTCCATGCCCATGCGATATGGCCATGTATTTCGCTAAACCATCACTTAGGTCACATTTAACAAGGATCCACTATTAAAACCCTTGTCGAGTGATAAGAGAAATCAACCTTTACATATTCACCAGCTGCATTGCTGATATCTTTGAAAATCCGGGGAGACCAAAAGTCTAGAGGGAGGGCGAGAAGCTGAACCTAGACCAATGTCAAGTCCATTAGTTCTTTGCATGCGTTAAAAAGATGGCTCCACCATCTTAGGAAGAACATAGAGGAGTCCCACTACCAAACATGATTCAAAATTCTATCTGCATCCTCCATCACTCGAAACTTTAAGACTATCCATCCCTTACCCAATATAAAGGCCTTTCGACAGTATCCAAGCTGCTTTGATCCATTCTCACAATTGTTTTAGCCTGAATTGATGAATAAGAAATCGCCCAACCAGAGTCATGTCCGTTGTTTCAACCACCTCTTTCATTTGAACTTCCACCCCAAGAACAAGATTTAAGACAAAGGCCTTCTATTTAATGCATTTCTTGTTTGTCTTGAAACACCTTTCCCTTGCCTTTGATATTGTCAGGAGCTAATTTCTCCATACAGGTTGAGGGAACATGCATAACCTCAAGGGAAGAAATGAGAGCTAAAGGATTATGTCTAATTTTCTCGATCTTAGGCATCGCTTTGTGGTAGCATCCATACCAGATGGAGGAATGCAAAAACAAGGGTTAATGAATTTGGTATACAAGGGGATTTTGTGATCTAGTGAGGTCAGTAGAGTTGGTGGTAAAGGGTCATAGCGGTCCTTTACCATGGTACATGCAGTAATTGGTCTGGCAAGATCACAACCCACCTCCCTGTATAGCCGACAGATTTTGAGGGGACGTTGGTTTTTCCAGGTTTCTTTGGGAAAGCCTGATTAACTATCAAGTTTTGTGCTAGGTAAGCAACCACGAAGGGTTCACACCATGTTTGGTTGTCCATAAGAGGTTCCTCAGAGTGGTTAGTGGTGTTGATCCTCGATTCAAACCCCATTAAACGGGGATCTTGATTGTTTGTTCTTTATCTCAAGCGTTATTTCTTCACCCATAATTTCAACCAACTATATATATTTATATCCATTAAAAATACCATCTATTTTTAATAAATTAACATAAAAAACTACTTTTAAAATTAAAAATAAAGATGATGAAAAAA